>JAHXMQ010012340.1:869147-890826 GCA_020466415.1 Ammodramus savannarum pratensis | reverse complement strand
TACCAAAGTTGCTTTGCTTAAGGCAGTGACTCTGCAGTTCACTAAAACAACAGAAAAATAGTGAGAAAATTCCTTTCAATAACTTTTCCTTAAAAAAAGTACTGTGTTTTTATTTGCATATTGACATAAATAAGACAGAAAGAGGATTGCAAATAATCCCATAAAACCTCCATGCCCAAAAATGTTCATTTTGCACTATGACTCATCTTCCATGTTTGGCAACCATGCATAATTTAATGCATTTCACAAAAATTTTGGTGAAAGTTCTCAAAAGTTCTGAAAGTTCTGCCTAAGTGTGGTGTTTCCAGCATGTCCAAAGGGATGGGATTTTTAAATAACAGTGTTCAATATAAAAGAGGTGAAACGGAAGTTTAAAAATTCCTGAAAGTTTGTAAGAAAAGGATCAGACATTCTCAAAATCAAAGGTGGAAGGTGGAAAAATATTTTACAGGTAGGTTTGCATTACATAAGTATGAGAATCAACCAGAGAAATCTCACTGAAGCAATGTACTAAGAGAAATGAATGGGCTTCTAACACATGGAGAGAAAAAGGTTTGTTGTCTACTGGAAATGCCAATCTAACAAGCAAAAACTTGGTAGGACAACAGTTCTTCAAAGTCCTAAATGTAAACAAAAATTAATTGAAAGCATTTCTGTAATACAGTAAAAAAGACCTTTAATTGATTACTTATCTAAACAAAATTCTATTAAAAACCACTTCTTTTTGTATCAGGCCACAGCTTACCTGAACAGAAAAAGCTTTATATCACTTTAATAATAAGGCAAAGCATTAACTGTTAAATGGGACCCAGGTGTGAATTCCAGCAGGGAGGACCAAGTGGCAAGTTAATGAAAGGAATTTTACCTTCAGATGATATGAGCTGCTGAATATCTCAAGATCAGCAGCTCAAATTACCACCTTGTATGATAGCAAACAGTATATTAACCTCAGTTTTCAGAGCTCAGTTTAATAGTGGCAATTGCAAAACCACAGTGGAGAATACTTATTTGCCAGCTAGAATTCACTTAAATTCATGTACAGAATGTCTTAATGCTTAAGTAAAGGTTTACTGGCATGCTAACCAGGCTGGCTATGTGAAAAACAATACCTTTCTTTCTGAATGCAGGAAATTTAACAGTTCTATACACAAAGAACATTTTACTGACATAGAATCTCATATCTGAAAACAAATCTTGGAAAATAAATCAAAAATAACCCAAAACCTTTTGTCTTAAGTGAGTTCCCCAGCATCACATGGCAGTGAAAAAGCTTGCATCATTACCTTTTTTCATGGTCCAATTATGAATATTTTAGTGCTTCTGCATCTCAGCACTGCAACAAAGCCAGTGTGAAACTCTTTCCCTTTGCTCTCCATGAGATAGCAATTCACAAGCTAGGGCATACTTATTTTCATACACTCACTTTCTCCCTTCCCCAGATCAGTGAAGCAGTAAATAGAGAGGGGAAGAAGAGGTTCTCTCCAAACAGCATCAGATCAGTGGTGCAGGAAATAGCAGGCAACTCCCTGCAGGAGCATATGCATCCTTAGCAAATTCTACCAGCAAATGATAATCAGCCAGTTAATTATATTTAATTGCTCTCTGCATCAAAACAATAAATAATGAGAGAGATCAGTGCTGCTTGTTGGAGATTATAACTTGACATAAATGTGAGAAACAGAAGCAAATGAATAAATACTGAGTTCTTCAAAACTGAGTTTAAAAATAAATAAATAAAGGCTGGCTGTAAATGCTATCAATATTGCCCAACACGTATCTACAGAGCCAGAAATTTCAGTTTAAAAAATCTCATTTTTTTTTCTGAGAAAACTGCTGTCAATGAATCTGTGATGAAGACACTGCATGTAGAACTTTAGCACATGAATATTTAAGGAAGTAATAAATTTTGTAAGTTGGGGGGAAGCAAGAGAAATGGAGTAGACAGAATAACTTCAGCAAAGGAAGGATGTTAAAGACAGTAAGGTTTAGGTTCCCAGAAGAATATACAACAGTCCCAGCAGAGATTTACTTGAAAATTAATTAGTCAAAGTGTTAGTCAATAGACTGCAGGGGCAACCCTAAATGGAGAAAGGGCTGGCCCAGGTCTATTCCAGTTTAACAATCAGTAGCAGGCATGATCAAACCCCACAGAACATGGATTGTTTAATTTACTGCAACATTCCCCTTGGCTTCTTTGAATAAAATTGAAAGTTAATTTATTTTTAGTGCTTTTGTTTCAGATTCCATAATGGCAGTAAATTTCCATTGTGGTTGCTCTTGCAGCTGACAATCAAATCTGCAGCTGCACAGAATTTTGTGTTTCAAATCAGAGAATTACTTCCATTTGCAAACTCTGTATTGTATTACATATTTCTTATTGTATTCTATGCATATGTGGAGATATATACATATAGATGCCTTTAAAATGCAGATTATTGCTCATTATTTAGTTAAAAATTGCATGAGGGTCCCTTCAAGTTAAGTCAAGAGAAAAAACAGATAAAAATCTCAGAAAATACAACCAGTTATGGTGCTAATGAGTGGGAACTGATAGAAGTTTCCCTTTTTAAAATCTTATATATTAAGAATATTTTGAAGATATAGAGGAAGTAAGAAAGGGTTTTTACTGGATTACTTAAATTTCCCAAAAGCAAAGTAAAACTTCAACCAAAATTCTTTCACTGAAAAGATTCGGCAGGAAAATGTGACATTTTTAAGAGAAGCTCTATCAAAAGAATTCATTATAGAGCTGAAACAACATTCATTTTGAACAAGATTGAAAAAGAAAAATTTGTGGGGAAAAAAATCCAATCTTGGTTTCGTGGCAACGTAAATAGAATAAAACAAAAACAAAAAAGTGGGGAGGGAAGGTGAAAAATGCAACAAAAATGCACATTGGGAAAAAGATGTCAGTAATCAATCAGCTAGATAGAGAAACCTGAGGGAATTAGAGGACTTATGGATGACATAATTAAAAATAAAAATCTTCTAAAAAATAATATGAAAACCAAAAAACTAAAGGCAGCTGTGCAGCCTCAGAAGAAGATGGAGATTGTAGCTGCTGATGTGATGTCAGGTTTTTTCACAACTGCTGCTCTGTTTTGAAAGATGTTTGAGGTTGTTCTGCTCTCACAGGTTTGGGTGAAAAGTTTTCAGTAAAAAAGCAATCATCTTTATAAATCGAGCAGGTTAAATTAACTTGAACCAAAGAACTTTTAAGAGATGTCAAAGGAGATGTCCAAATTATTGATATTGAATTTGGCAAATCTGCTGGGTTTTTTTTCACTGTCCCACCATCAACACAGAGATTTTGTTTGCCAGTTAAGTGTTACAACTCTGTGACATTACATGCAACAGGTCACCAGTGTCTTCTTTTAAAAGAGAACTTTTTTCATAATATGGAAGTACACATTTTTCCTTCACAAATATATAAAGTGATATAGTAATCTCAGTAATTTATTGGAGAAATACAGGATAAAATTCAAGAGATAGGAGCTGAAGCCAGACAATTTCTCAGTTTAAACTGGGCTTGCATTTTCACCAGCAAAAATGAATGATCACTGCAACAGACTACCAAGTGCAGGTATGGATTCTCCATCTTCTTTGTTGTAATTAAGATCAGATACTCTTTAGAAAAAGAGTATGATTCCATCAGGCACAGTGTATAAAAGGACAAATCACTTCTGAACTCTGCAAAAGGTAAGAGCAGAGATACTACAAGCTCTGTAATCTAATGCAGATTTTTGGCCCTAAAATATAGGAAACAAAAAAGTTCTGAAAAACAAATTTTACTTCAAAATTTAACGCAAATTGGAAACATTTGATTTAAAATAGTTTCAAATTACAGATTGACAGAGTTAAATGTTTATTAGTTCAGAAGAGAATAAATTTAAAGCATCCAAACAGTATTAGAGTTAACGTTCTATTTTTAGCGAAGCATTAAAATCTCACAGCATGCCAACTTGCAATCATGCAAATTCATGCAGTGCTCACAAAGGAGGAGGAACAATGATCCCTGCTCATGGCTTGGGCCTCTCAATTAAGCCCTGGGCTTCCAGCTGCTGCATCTCAAACGCTGGGGAGCCAGGAAAATCACATCCACATTTGCACTGATGAGGAGGGAGCGCACATCCCTCCGTGCACCTGCTCCTCCCTGCTAACCCTGACTACAGAAATGGTGTGGGACTATCACTTTTTTGCATGTCACTATCATGATTTTGCATGTCTTCACATCAATTGTGCTGTGAGTGTCCGTGAAATAGCAGGGTCACAGGGTTTGAGGTGCTGCTCCAACACTCAAAGTGATAGCACATCATCAAGTCCAGAATCTTCTGTCTTGCAGAGGTTGCAAAATCCAGGTGTTTCTATTGATGCCGAATTTTGCCCCAAAAGGCGAGAATAACTGCTGTGGTGAAAAGCAGAACTTTTCCGACAGATTATTTGATCATTTCAACACAAATACACCGTCACAAAAATCTTGGAAGTTTGCAATGCTCACCTTCACCTTGCTCTTGTTCTTCTCCACAGAACTCTCTCCTTCAAAACACCAGAGTAAATTGGCCTTCAACAAACAGTCTTCCCCAAAGATGTAGGTAGGTTCACAATAGATCATAAGACACAGCTTTAATCAGGAGATCTTATTTCTAGAGCATACTTGGGGTTCAGGAGTCAGCCAGAGCTATTCAATGCAGTATACATATTTGTTTCTTGTTGAAACAAAACCAGTTCTTCACCCTTTCTACTCATCCTAGTTTCTATACCTCATGTTTGCTGGTTTCATAAAACTCAAAAAGTCATTAGTCATATTAGTTATTCATACTCAACATCACTTTTATACTTTTAGCTGCTCAGTAACAATAGCAGTTAATCAATTAAGGTGCATAACAGCACTCCATTTGGTACACATTATATGCACCTGGTGTTCAAAACTAATTTTCCAAGTCAAGGCAATGAATGAATTTCCTAGCAGAATGACATTTATTGAACCAGGTTAGTGAAAGCTGCACTGTAAAAGTGTTCAATGGTGCAAATTTTGATAAATAGAAGACTTAAATCAAGTCCCAGCACAGTGTATAAAAGGACAAGCCCAAATTAATGGGGCAAGTTCTCTCAATAAATGAGGTGTGATTCCATGGCTGATGGGCAGATGTTCAAATATTCCACCTGCTGCTTTGCCAAAAAAAAATGAAATACTCATTTACTAAGGTTTAAAATAAATGTCAGTAATGTGCAGCAAAGCCAAGATCCTGATGAGAAAACAGTTGTCCAAATCCCAGGGTTTCTGTAATTAAACATTCAAAAATCAGGGAAAAAATATTCCTCTCTAAATAGTTAGTTTTAACTAAAAGTTTATGTACGTAGAAAAAGGTTCTTCTCATGAACCACAGGCCCATATTCTTGGCTTGCCTTCTTTTTACTGCAAGCCTTAGACCTCATTTGTTCCCTTGTCTACATATATCCAAGCTCTCATAAAACTGAAAGCAAAGACTGAGAGCTAGTCCTCAAGTAAATAAATAGTCCATGACATCACAAAGTCAGAAGATTGTTTTAGATGGCTCAAGCCTTTGGTGGCTAAGCCTGCAAAGCAGTGTGCTGGAAATCATGGAAAAATCCACGGTAATAATTTATATTTTAAAAAATCAATAACCAACACGGAACAACTCAACACTTGAAACAATGAGAAGTTGAGAAAAAAGCCAAAACAGTCCGCTAGGAATAGTATTTCACATACTAAGATTATAAGCATGCAGAAACGTCAGTCACAATCTGGAAAGGTTGAGGGTTATTTTCAAAGTTAAATGGATATTTCATTCCTGAGATAAAAGGTGTCCAAATCTCAGACATAAGACAAACGTTAGAAACCTATATGCAAATGTGGGTAATGCCCCTAGGGGTGAGTGACAGTTGTGAGACAGCTGCTCATTATCAGAAAGATAAAATTAATTCAAAGCAGCAGAACAATTGATCAAACCCATCAAATGGCAGAGACCTCAAACTCCTAATGCCCACTCGCTTTGACGTTTTGAACATCAGTGAATAAATGTGAAAAACTTTCATTTATTTCTAGGTCCTAGTGAAAACACAGATTGGGACCCCTAGTGGTTTCCAAAGCATCTAACTGTCCAAAGCTTTCTTATGTTAGCTCTAAAATGTTCTATAATTGCACATCATATGTTTGCAGAATAGACTTGCTCATATAGTCTCTAGCTGTAGGGCAGCTCCCATATGCTCAGTTCAGACAGTAACACTGAAACAAATGAAGGTAATTACAACGATGAACCAAGTAACACAATTTGCCTTCTGACAAAGTTATTCTTCCCCTCGTTGCTGGCCAGCCCTAATTTAAGTCCACAGGAAATTTGCCAACTGTGGGACTGAAGCACCTGAATGCCATCAAAGCCAGTGGCAGGCTGTAAGCAAATCACCACAACCTGCTTCTTTGGAGAGAGAGCCTTTGGAAATAACCCAGCTGAACCTCTCCAGTGAGATGCAGTCTGTACTTTCAACATAAATCTCTGCTGTTTTCAGCCTTTTTAGCCTTTGTGTCTTTTCTTTTTTTATTTCCTCTTGCATTTTGGCCAATACTCTGGTTTTCAAACCAGTTCACATGCTTACATAAAAGCCATGCAGAGGAGAATAAACTCTTAACGGACACACTGTCCTAAGATTTGCAGAAATCATACACCAATGATCCTAGTGATTTTTGGGAACTGCAGCAGAACATTAGAAGCATCATAACGAATTCAGCTTATTGGAGGTTATGCCTTCCCTTTTCAGACATTAGAATCCTCAGCCTCTGGTTACTACTCACCTTTTTAGCTGCTGGTGTGCTCAGCCTCTTCATTTTTACTGTTATTCTAGATCCCAGTCTTTCAAAATGACATGAATAGTTTTATTTCTCCTTTCAATTAGAATAATTTTCACTCTGTGGTCAAAATGGTCTTCATTAACTTGGTACAGCACTGGTTTTCTTTAGGCAATTTTTTTTTTCCCCTTCCCTGCTCCCTAGCAATTTGTTGCAGGCTAACTTCAAAGGTGCTGCAAGCAAAAAGCAGACTGTAAATTAGGAGTTGCCAAGTGTCATAGACACCAGGCATGTAACAGAACAAGAGCTCTAGCTGTTGTCTCTGACAGTGTCTCTCATCCCCTCTCTATTTTCTGTTCATTTTAGCCTTGCTTTCAGCAGGAAGTAACCCAGCTGTGTGAAGCTTCATTGTCTAATGACACATTTGGGCAATGGCAGTTGCTGAATGCAGCAGGGAAGAGTTTCTAAAGAGCTATGGCTGAAGTATGCTACAGTTAACTTCTTTTTCCTGTTATTTTTACATTAGAAGAGCACATTCATCAAATTCCTTACTCCAGGTGCCTCCAAGGTTGCTAGTGACAGCAACCTGACTCCATGGTGATCCAAGGTTTCATCTTTACCTGTGTTAACATCCATCACACATAAGCCAGTTGTAGCACAGCATTTTTTTCAGTTTCAATGCACCATCCAAAGTAAACACACCAACATCCTTCCACCTTGTACAGGAAGCAGCTTAGGGTTAGCTGTCCTATTAATCTTCTCACAGCTGCATCATTTTTTATGCTCTAACTCATGAGAAAATCAGACAGTCATTACAGTGATATTGATACCCACACTTAAAGAAACTTTGCAGAAGTTGTGAAATAGAACATGGATATAGAAAGATGCCACTTTTGGGACGAAGAGAATTAAACAAACTCATGTATTCACTATGGAATTGGAATTGGAAATAGAACATGGATATAGAAAGATGCCACTTTTGGGACGAAGAGAATTAAACAAACTCATGTATTCACTATGGAATTGGAATGCCACTATAAAGCTGGAGAATTTGAGATTTGATTAAATTCTGCTGAGCCCCTATGGTAGAATTTGGGCAATCTACAGACCAAGGCTCCTGCCTTCTGGCTCAAGGCCCTTTAGATGCTTTGCACTATTAAAAGGACTTCATTACAATCTGCATCTAAATATTAGGAGAGCAGTTTCTTACACATCACACTAGTGCCCATCTCAAAAGGCTGCTAGCTATTTCAAGGTTCCTTTTCTGTAGAATTATGGGGGAAAATAGGAATTCCACAATCTAATTTTCACTAGAATGCAAAGCCTGCTATTTTATATAACTTCAATAACACTTAGCTCAGGAGCAGCTGAAAAGCTACAACACTACAATACTGTAGCTACAAGGCTAAAATATTTTCCATCTGGAAATATAATTACTTTCAAAATGAAGATGCAACTGCTGCAGATCAATAAAAAACAATCCTTCCCCAAAATATAGCTCAAATTAAAACTAGATCTGTTGCAAGTCTTTCTATCTGTTCAATAGCACAAACACTACAGATGTGCTATGGCCCAAGTGCAGAAAAAGAAGGAAAAACACAGAGAATTTTTAAAATTTTTTCTCATCAAGATAGGATTTAAATCCTGTCAGAGTCCCTCTCTAAGACAAACTAGATTATGTTATCCTTAATTATATTTTAATGTCTAAGATGGATTTTAAAGCTCTAAATTCCTTTCTTCCCCTGTAGGTTGAGCACCTCAATTACTGTAAACTAGCAAAAGCCTTAGCAAAGACTGTGCCAGCCTTTGCAGGTGAAAATCAAATTTTCAATTTCCAAGACTCCAAGTAACATTGTTTTTGGTTTTGCTTCAAAGGCATAATGGAGGCCTCAGCAAGAGGTGAAGTCGCAACCCAGGATTATTTGTGCAACAGGGAATGTGAAAGATGAGGTCAAAGAGCTCCCAGCACAGTCAACAGAGAAAGCTCAGTTGTCTGTAGGAAAGGGCAACTACTGAACTCCATTGCACCAAGCTTTTCTCCTAAATAGCAAGCCCTGTGAGGAAAAGGAGTTTAAAACTGCACTTGACAGCAGGAATAGCAACTGCAGTTTGAGGCTTTCCTGTATAGACTACATAAAGCTGTGAGCAAAAAAATCAGAAGTCAAAACATTTTGAAAAAATATTGTGTGTTTTCTGTGCTTCAGGATACAGGTTTTTGTTTACACTAGATTTGACCTTATGAATGTTTTCAGTTGTCTGTGAGCAAAACTAGCCATGTTTACTTGAGCAGACAAACCATGAAAAGAATATATTGAAATGAAAAATTCACTCAGTAGTTGGCTCCTTGGCAGTAGCAACTCTGATCTAACTTGCTGCTAGTAGCAAAACCTAAAGAAGGTAAAAATATTACTGATGTACTTCACAGAAGTACATTTTAAAAGTTGTTAAAGTGGTCACGTGTACCTTATGCAGATGTGATCAGATGTGACCAGTGAACTCCGAACCAGGAATAAATCTTCTCTAGGTTTTTTAAGTGCTACTGATGTTGGAGAATTTTCTTCAGATATGGCTTATTGAGAGAGGCCATGACTGTAATCAGTAGCTTTCCCAGGCCTGCTCTTGTAAACAGTAAAGTTTCTCAGGTTTGAGCATGAGAAACTGCAAATTTCCCAGCTCAGCTTTTGACAACAATGAACACCACGTCCTTGAGTAGGTATGGGAAAGAAAGATGAAAAACAAAGGCCGTGAGAAAAGTAGATAACAAGAAAGTCTTAATGAAAGAAAACAAGGAGGGATTCGTGTGTGATCTGTATCCAATGATGAGCTCGGGTTTTGCAATATGCATGAGCTTAATTAACATGGTTATAAGAATGTGTATATTGGATCAATAAACCGGAGTTCGATGCATCAGAGGATGGTCGATTCTCCCTTCACCTTCGTCAAATGGTGCGGGTTTTACAACACTACTGAGAGTGAAAGATTTGCATAAAAACAAAACAAGCAAACAACCATTAAAATAACCAATATCCAATCCTTTCCACTCTCAGAAACAGAGCACTACTGTGGTTGCCTGACACAGATAAGAGTCAGCAAGCCAAGCTAAGAAGAATGAAGAGTGACTTGCCAAGTTTCTTTATCAAATTGCACGAAGCACCAGAGAGATAAAACTATCCGCCTGTCAACGCTCACAGTTTTATCTTTAATCTTGAGATGTATTACTGGAGCAGAACAAGGCAGATCCCCCAACCAGGCTGCTCTCAGGAAACCCTGGCACTCGACCACCAGCACTGAGGGAAGCAGCACGAGCGGAAGGCAGGGCTCTTCTCATGTGCATCCTCTTCTGGTTCACCAGTCTCACAGGCTAGAAGAAGCTTTGCCAAGTTTCTTAATATATTTTTAAAGCAGAATGTTAGTAGAAAATACATCAATCACTTAAATGAATCTTGAATTTGATGTTCCACTACGTTATCTTTTTTACCGAGCTTTTAGAAAACAATCTCTGTGCACAAGGAAAACCATTGTTTGTCTTCAAGGTCCCCACTTCACCTAAGTTTCTATATATTTTAGCACAACAATATTTCTCCTTTTTCCTCATTCCTGCTTTTATCCTTCCAGAACTCCTTGTATTCACTAAGTTCTCCAAATTTCAGTCATCTGCAGATATATAAAGTAGATCTATAGAGCAAATTGATCTGATGTGTGGACACCCTCTCTAACCGTACCACTGTCCAATTTATTGATCGGGTATTTTAACGTTCATACATTCCAAACAAAATACTCTTGATAAACAAATCTGCCAGTTATTCATTTCTTACCCCATGCTGTAACTTGAGAAAGAACTGGGTAGGAAATTGCAAAAGAACAGGCAAATTCATTAATTCATGCAAACTTCCCTGCAAAATAAAGACATTTCTAACCTTTTCTGTGGCAACACTTTAGCTGAATCTTTCTGACATAATTTTTAAGGAACAAAATTTAATGCTGAGCATTCACTAACGTGTTAAAAATGTAATTCTGTGTATTATAAGACCTCAAAAAGAGCTCTTGACCTTTTCGCTTTAAAAAAATGTATCAGAACTAACATTTGTACTTTTATTTAAGATAGCCTAACATTTATTTTCTAATTTATGCTTTTCCTAATATTTAAGGTTAACAATAGGAATAATTTTCCATTTATTATAGGCTAATACTTTGGTCATTAGTACAAGGAAGGGTAAGATTTGCCACTTAATACAGGCATACCTCTAATCTTGCATACAGACATATCTGAATCTGATCCTGCTAAGAGGAAATTATAAAAACTTTGCTTTTGTCAGTGTAGTAAAAAGGGAAGTCATGTTTGTACTTAGGAGC
Source organism: Ammodramus savannarum pratensis (assembly GCA_020466415.1). Lineage (NCBI taxonomy): Eukaryota > Metazoa > Chordata > Aves > Passeriformes > Passerellidae > Ammodramus > Ammodramus savannarum. The sequence goes on along the minus strand of JAHXMQ010012340.1, from coordinate 879,668 downwards.
CACAAAAATATGACTTTATAACCATTTTTGAAGTAGTATATGTGGGGGGAAAAAGGGAAATTTGGAAAGAGTGGTCAAGCATTTTACAAAGATTCACTTTTTCTAAAGTAAGATATAAGACTATGTTATACATATAAATTACTAGGGTATATTTTATGTAGATGGGTCATATATTTTATACATATAGATTGGCTCTTCATGTAATTTAGAGGTTTATGAATTTACCTGCTGAGTGTGTAATTCTAGGTGCTAAGTGGGTTAAAACCAAAGAATTTCTCAACTTTTGACTTGTTACAGGTAAATTTCCTTCTTGAAAACACACCTTTCATTATGAAGCAGGAAAAATTATAAATTATCCATATGGAGATTAAGATTTTCATTTTCCATTTGATAAATTGCCTGAAAAGGCTTCTAGTAAAGGGCTAAATGATTTTGGCAGCAAACATTGTGATCAGGAAAGCCCAAGCCATGAGGTCAAGTAGTCATTGACTTTACAGCATGATAAACAGAAAATTGTCAAAGCAGCCATAGGTGTGTTTGGTCAGTACTTTAACTTGCAAGGTTTAGTCCTGAATATTCTGCTCAATATTTTGTCACATTTTTCTTGTAAAAATACTAAGCTATATCTTTATTATGTGTGATGATTTTCGTACATTTTTAAATACCACCTGAATGGAATTCAAGCTTAGGAATTTTGGCTTATGAGTAGTTTTAATAATCAGAGCCCAACATTTTTTTTTCAAAAATCTGTATATCTAATCCCTGCTTTTAAAAACCCTGTTATGTAGCTGCATGTTTAGGTAGCATTACAACATGAGCACCAAGGGGAAAAGTTTAGACTCTCTCCCAATTTCAGTGCTAATTAAAGTACACAAAAATTATCTCAGGTTTGTGATTGATGTAATCACCAAAAAAATAATGAAAGTATTTCAGACTCCCATTCTTCTTTCTGATACAATTTCCTAATTTTTCATGATTTCCAGACTACATCTTGATAAAATCTAGCTGACTCACAATCTAGCTGACTCACACTCACATCAAATTTGTAGTCCCCAGAATTAAACAGGAGCTAAATACAAAATATCACCATGACACACAGAGACATTTGGGACTTTCTCCTTTATTCCTAGCCTCTTTCTGAATTCTTTCATGGTGAAACTTCCAATTGGAAGATGACTGGCTACACACACAAAAAAAACCAAAAACAAACAAAAAAACCCAAAACCCCAAGGCACAATCAGGATCAGAGCCTAGGCTCAGTTTCATCAAACACTTTTTGGAACATCCCATACTATCTCTGTTCAGAAATATTAAAGTCAAATAGAACAGCAGCATTTTACAGATGTCATGCAGAAATATGTTACATTACACCCTCTGGACCTCTGTATTTGGAGCACAAGGCCACTGCACACCCTTCTGCTTGTCTACCTTTGTCCCTAATGGACACATCTTCTTTTCATTAGCTCATTTTCTGGAAGGCCAGCACACAGTGTTCCAAACATCTCACTCACTGTTTGTTTTAATGGCATTATTGTATAAGAAAATCCTGTTCTTAACTAGTAACGCTGGAGCTGCCTACAGGTTAACCATTTTATATTGTATATGAGTCATTGACACCCTTTTCACTGAATAATAGAGCTTCTATTATTTAATAGTAGGTATATATTTATAGGAGGTAAATATTTATAGTCCCTGTAGCTTTCAGGTGGTGAACTTAGGGAGGCTGGGAGATGAATAGATGTCATCCCAGCCTGAAGCCAGGTCTACACTGCAGGAACCAAAGGAAGTGGAGGTTGGGTTTTGTCCACATTTCTGGCATCACCTCAGTTGTTGCTGTCCTGGCATCACTGCAGTTGTTGTAATGGAATGTGATGAGTGTAGCTGTTGGAGAATTTTCTTCAGATATGGCTTATTGAGAGAGGCCATGACTGAAATCAGTAACTTTTCCAAGCCTACTCTTGTAAACAGTAAAGTTTCTCAAGTCTGAGCATGAGAAACTGCAAATTTCCCAGCTCAACTTTTAACAACAATGAACACCACGTCCTTGAGTAAGTATAAAAAAGAAAAATGAAAAACAAAGACCGTAAGAACAGTAGATAACAAAAAAATATTAATTAAAGAAAACAAAGAGAGATTCCTGTGTGATCTGTGTCCAATGATGAACTCAAGTTTTACAATATGCATAAGCTTAATTAACACAGTTATAAGAATGTTTATATTGGATCAATAAACCGGAGTTCAATGCATAAGAAAATAGTCAATTCTCCCTTCACCTTAGTCAAATGGCTGTGGGGAAATTTATTTTTACAACATGTAGCTTAACAAGTTATACAAACCAGTTAAATCACTCACTATTTTATTTATTTCCCCCTTTTTATTCCCAGAAATCACAGGCTATTAATTACATTCCCAAGCAAGAATTTAATTCTAAGTGAACACAATACATGGAATTGAACAGTATCTACAAATTCAGAAAGCAGTTTATTGAGTAACAAATTTTTCACTGCTTGTTGAAAAGAACTATAAAGACAATATCACGCTGTGAGGATAAAAAAATTTCATTGTGAGGCATTTTGAGAGCGTCAGATGAGAACAGAAGCTATTGAAAGGGACATGTCTTGCTAGAGGTGCTTCAAAGTGAAAGGCAGCAAGCCTCTAAGGGCAAACAAAGCTCACTCTCTAAGATGATGATTTCACACTTAATTACAGGTTGACAGCGAGAAAGGTGCATTCAGCAACTTCATCCATTTACAAGTGTTGGAATGAAAGCAAAAATAGAAGAGGAATTCTCTGTAATTGAAGAGTATCACCTCTGCACCAAATATTGCAAAACATGAGCATGAAAGATAAGTTCTAATTTACTGGAGAAATAAAAAACGTGGGTCGGAGATGACTAAATAAATTTCCTGTCATTATGACATTTGACTTCTACAAATGCCCAGTTGTCACTGCTCAGGGCGTCATCTCTTGAATCACTGATTACTTCAAACACTATCTCCTTGCATCTTATTCTGCCTTTAGGATTTTCTTGAGTTTGAGACGTTCAAGACATTTTTCTCAAATAATACCAGCTTCTGTCAATAAATCCTTGGCTAAAGGTTTATAAGAAAACTTTAGGTTTGTTTTGGTTTTGTTTTTTTTTTTTTTTGTAGCTAGCAACACGCCCTTGCTAATAAATTTTATCTATTCTCCTTCAGGCAGAGATTAGAGCTGGAAAATGTTAGATTATCTGCTTGAAATTTTCAGAAATCTAAAACTGCAAAATTGCAGTAATCAGAAAAGACAGTCTAATATATATATTCTAACACTAAATCCCTGAAAAAAACCTTTTCTATCCATTTAATCAGATTATTCACCACTGAGAACTCATTTAGGGGACAACACCAATATTTAAACAAATGTTAACTCATATCTCCAGTGAAAGCCTAACCTATTTTGGAGATGGAAGTAAGAAGATTCAGCATAATATATAACTGGCTGCTTCATTTTGCAAAGTATGGTTGAACTGAAATAATTTACACTGAATCTTTTTTCGCTGGAAGTTAAGCCCCCTTTCCTTATTTTACAGTATGTTCAGTGCAATCACTGAAATGATATCTTTCTAATATTTGCCCTGAAACATTAAATCTAATTTCAAACTGTGTTTTATACAGCTGAGCTGTGACATACAGTTCAAGAGAGAAGCTCATCACAGTGGCTTCTCAGCTTCACCAATCATCTCAGCTAACTTCACAAAGCACATCTCCCATCATCACCATGTTTTCTGATACTTAATGGAACTCATGTTGTGCTCTTCCCCTCTTTTCCTTGTAAATATTAAAATATCATCTGGATTATGTGTCATGGATTAGTTTGTCACAGATACCATTGGTCAGGTGAATTAGTCATGTTTTCTATTACATCTATATTATGGTCTGATGACAAGAGATGCCTCTGCCTAAATCAAGGTGCAAATGAGACCATAGGCAGGCTCTTGTGTACTTCAGAAACTTCTTCTATTCTAATTTGTGGTAATAAATTGGACGTTTTTAGCTAGAAATCTCTCCAAGGGCTTTCATGTCAATCTTGTTTTTCTCTCTCTGTTTTTTTTTAAACAAGTGGAATTTATATTATGTCAAAAAAAATATTTAATTCTTTGTTCTGCTCTGTTGTCTGGTCTTATTCCAGTTATAACTTGTTGTTTATCTTAAGAAGTGACCATTAAACCAATTAGGATGCTGACTGATGATCTAAAGAAGAGGCATAGTCCTGCTCTAGAGCCCTGAAGTGGAACTCAGCATAATTGATTTCCATCAATCTTCTGTGATACACTATGCATCTGCATGACACATCTGTAAGGGCAGGAGAAAGTACTAAAACATTTCTGAAGAGCAGTGTTTTTTTATGCATTTGCTATACCAGAAAAAATGTTACTACCATTATTCATGAAAAGAAATTAGATATTTATGTCTCTTTTTATTATCTTAAAATAATACTTGTAATCCTGAGATGATGCTGGTGATAAACCCCCCATGGCTCCATAGAATGGCTTTCTTTCAAGATCATATTTCCTCTCCATAGGGGCATTCCTGGCCCATCTGTGGAGACCAGGCTTTCACACCTGTGGTGCTTGGAGCACACCTTTCAGCATTCTGGGACCTCTGCACTGAACAGGTCTCAGATGATCATTTATTCCCTTTGCTCTATCAGTGGAAAAGTTTCCAAACAGAGCAGATAGCTTGGAGATATCTGATATCTTCCTTAGAATGGCAGGCAGCCTCATCCCAAACTTCAGTGGCCAAGAGAGATGCAGGGGTTTGGGCAGAAGCTCCAAGGTTCCCCAGTATTTGAGTTTTCATGTAAAAATATGTATTAAGTAATTTCTTTATGATGTTGCAACTCAAGATATTCAGTATATCTGTCTACCCTCTCTCCTCAGCTTTTCTCCATGGCAGTCCAGTTGAGCAGTTAGAGACAAACAAGTCAGAACATTTCTCAGCACCAATGGTAGACCCACAAAGCTGCAAAATTCATTGGCAGTTTGTCATCAAACTTTTCTCCAGAAAATAAATCAATTTTTATGGTTATATTTACTGAAAACTTGGCTAGTGCAAAAGTTAGTCATTGCTCCAGGATTTATCTGCTGACTGGAAAGACATATACACACAGGAAAAAACCCAGAATTGATAATAAAAACACTGACCCATCCTTATCTATTGCACTGTGCCTCACATTGCTATCATCATCTCTGAGCTTTTCACTGATTTTTGACAACATACACTCAGTGACAGCTGTTTTATTATTGTCTTTAATGGCCATAAAGCAGAAAATATTGCAGAAGGCAGAGGAAACATCCTGACAGTTGTGGCTCTGTGTGAGTATGTCAATTTAATGGCATCATTTGGCTTCTGAGGGATTTCTTGACTAACAGGTGCATCATTATACACATCAGCAATTCACTAAGTAGAACAATAATACAGTGCACATTATGATGCCATAACTGACACCAAAAATGAACTCTCTAAAGAAGTGCAATAGATTGCCACTGTGCTTGTAAAAATGCTGTTTGAATTGACACAGACTGTGGGGTTAGAAATTGTTTTGTGTGTTTCTGCAAAGATCTGTGAGCCTTGATGAATTGGATAAAAGAAAGAGAAGAAAAAACTGACACTTCTTATTAAGAAGAACCACTAAATGATTGAGCAACATGTCCATTTTGGTGTCTGTTGAATTTACTTTATGCTTTCACATGCTTCATCAGGAAATGTCAGGGGCCTTCAATTTCAGATGAAACACAGATACTTTAACATGTTCATGCATTTCCAGTCCCATTACTCTTTCTTCCAGGTAGCAAGCTAGTAACACTTCCAGTAGGGAAAAGTAATCAGATAGACCAGTGTGCAAAGGAATAATGCCTCTTCATAAGTCCATCTTTCTGCCTAAACATGAATAAAAAATCTCCTAAACTCTGTAAAATTAAAGCTATGCTTTGACAAGTCTCCAACATTACAGCATTTGTCAACAGATCCTCTCAAGAGTTACTTTTTTCATAGAAAAACTATATTTCATAGAAACTATTTTCATTTATTTTCCTTGGATACAAACCTAGATGTATCAGAGAGTTGGGAAACAGCTGCCCATTCAAATTCATCCAACTACTAAAGTGCAAACCAGATCATATAGAATGAATCAATATGTTTCAGGTGATTCTTCATTTCAAAATAATATTAAAGGCAGTTTTTGTGGGTTTGGGAAGTTCATTACCTCCCTCTTAGTTTCCTTTATTGTTTTAATGTATTAAATCTTCTTCAAAAGGATTTGTCTTGATTTAAAAAAAAAAATCCACACAAAGCTTCCAGCTCAATTTAATTCACCCCCAAGTTTGGTTTAGATTTGATTGAATGTTCAGTCATTTCCATTCTGAGTATTTGAAGGATTGTTTTCTATATTGCTTTTTCAAACTTCCTTTCAGACATTTTCTCAGCCTAGAATGTCCTTAAGTAGCACCCCATTGATCATTTGTGTGTGTGCTCATTTCACAGATGTGCAAGGCATCTTACCTGGGTGCTAAGGACACAAATAACACTCATGTGTCCAGAGCACTCTAGCTGAACCCTTGTCTTGACCACACTTACACTGATAAAAACATTTTTTATCAAATTCTAGCGAAACTTTGAAAAAAGTGATAAAGCAATTGACAGTTTATAGCCTATTAAAAAAAAACAAACAAACTTATTCCGTGTTGGATGTACTTAGAAACAGGATTGCAAAAGCAGCGGCAGAAGTTTACTAGAAACCTGAAAATTATTTTCTCACTGTTCTTGTTTCTAAGAAGCTCAGCCAAGAACTGGCACTCCTTTGCACTACAGCAACATACAACCGAGGCAGTTTTGCTCCAAAACTTCTAGAATCTAAACATAACACAGCAACCCAGAGATGAATAGAGGCAAACAACCAGGAATAAAAGGACACAACGAGAAAATGAGCATCAGTGGCTGCTCCTGTATATATGTAGAATGTTGAATTAAAGGAGCACCCTGAAATTGCAAAGATTCTCACATGAACTTTTCTTTACACAAGCTCCAGCTGTCCCTTCAGACAGTCTCTGTACCCATTAGTTATGTGACATTTTCATGACGTAAGGGGAAAAAAAGCAGCATTGTGTTGAAACTATCAAAATTGTCAAACCTTTCTGGCAGCTGAAATTAAGAAGCTGCTAACCAGGTCTGCCCAAGGATGCAAAGCATGTGGAACAATGATGAAGAGGGTGAAAAGCCTTCCTGTCACCTAAGTGTGAATGCAAGCACCAAGACTGGAGGTGCAGCCTTGATGGAAAACTGCCAAATAAAAGTGTAGCTTGATACACAGCCAAGAAAATGCTGATCAATCTTCCAGAAGCAGCCAGCTTCTACAAAAGATTTTCTACTTTCTTCAAGGACACAAAGAGCTATCCTTCACAATGGAAAAAAAGGGTTTAAATTGTGGGGGATTTAACAGAAAAAACTGAGCTCTTGTTAAGCCTCAATAAAAAATATAGCACTAATGATAAATTTGAAATACCTGTACCCATTTCTCTTTTATCTAATAGCACACTTTGATCTTTCAATGAAAGAGTAGAAAAATTAAGGTATAAAAAGCCCCTGGTTTTAAGGCTTAAGTAAGTAGGCAAGACCAACATATTTGTTCAGTATTCATGCCCCCTAGGAGACCATTACCTTGAAAACATTACCTTTATTTATTCTCTGGTTTCACAGATCCTGTAAACTTTTAATGAAATAATACATAAAAGTGGGTTCCATTCAGCTACAAATGCTCATTAATTGTTTGCTAATGCAACACATTTTTTTTTTTCTATTTGCTCTCCTGGCATTATTGTAATGAAGAGCAATTGCTTTCTAAAGAAAGTTGTGCAAATACTGTAAATCATGGCTTCTTTACCTTTCTACTAACTTGCCCTAAGGTGGACTTTTTTTTGTTAATTAACTTTCTACTCTTTGTCATTCCAATTAAATAGAGTACAGCAATTACTTAAGGTGTTACATGAAGAGCTGTAAAAGCTAAAAAAACTCTCACCAAAAAAGAAGAATCACACAAGAAAACCAAAAAACTTTATAAAAGAAAAAGTCTTTATAATAAATAAAAAACAACAACAACAACAAAAAAACCCCACCCCTTGAATGCCCTGAAAGCTTAGTGAAAGCCTCACAAAAGTTAATAGGGAAAAAAAAAGGAAAGCAGCTGATGCATCATCAATGGAGCAGTAAATTAAAAACTCACCTGCTTTGTGTTCAGATCAGTCAGAAGGAAGTGAGTCAAGTTTAGTATTGTTCACATGAAAGTACCTAGGGTTTGCTTGCCTGAACAATATGTCTAATTCCAGTAGAAGACTGTAATTAGACATATTACAGTCTGAAGACCAGCAGAAAAAGCCTCCCATGCTGTGGAAATCCCATTACCTGGTCCTGTCAGTGAAATCCAGACTGACCTCCCCACAGCCACCCACAGAACTCTTTGTTTTCCTCCTGTAGACTTTAGAACTTTGCCTGCAAGTTCTATGGCATAGTAACTTGCCTTCAATAAATCCTAAGGGCAGGTATATACCTAAATTGAAATTACTTCAGGAGACATAATGTATATTTAAAGAACCACATGCATCTATTTGTGGTCATGACAGGTATCTTCATTATTCTGGTAATAACTTCATTATTATCTAATTGCTTATCTAAGCACAGCAAGATCTCCTGACATATTATGGAAAATAGTTCATTAATTCATGATTCAAAGAAGCACATATTAACCATTCAAACAAACAAATATCTGATTTATTTCTAATTTTGCCACTTCAGAGATGCACATGGCTGAATGACCTCTGTGTTCTTACCAGTTTACCTCTCATTCAGAAGAGACAATACTTTTGCAGCACTTTGGTGGTGCATTTGTGAAGAAACCCTGTCACGGGTTAATTAGGAATTACAGTACAGACAAGTAAAACAAATGTTCATGACCATCAAACTTATTACACAGTTGCCACATTCTGTCAAGACATACATACAGCAGAGTTGCTGAAAAGCTCACTGAGATCAGTTAAAGGATTTTTATCTTTCTTTCTTGTTTCAAAAAAGCAACTCAGATATTTTGTGGTGGGAGAAAACACTTTAAAAATTAATTAATAAAGAATGTGAGCAAAATGGAAAAATCAGAGCATGTAAGAAAGAAAACTCAATATGATTGATTGAATTCTGAAAAGTTGTAAATAAGTCTGACCACAAAAAGTCTGAATGCTTTTACATGAATTTACTTGTGTACTTAATAATTGTTAGTTAATAACAATTCTCATGTTTTATTATGACTCATGTTGTTTCTGTTACTAAAGAAAAATTACACAAATCCAAGCCATACAGTTTTGGCAAAATAGACTTATTAAACAGGTGCTATTTTTGCAGTCTCTTTCCTATCAGGAACCACAATAAAGTTTTAAGGAACATATAAAATTCAGAGATGTGATTTTTTTGAGAAATCATTGGCATTTAAGCCCACAAAGCACTCTCTGAAAAACACAAAAGCATTCAGAGAAACTATCAATAGACATGTTACACAAGAGGATGAGTGACTTGAAGAAATACTGGTTTTTGAGTCATGGCATATTTCTGTACAGAAGTAAAATGAACATCAAATCATTGAATACAATCTGAAGAAAATTCAGGGAAGTGGAAAGAAACAGAATTTGGAACTAATAGAGATGAGTTTCTAATTAATTCCACATCAAGTGACAAGGGGGAAAAAATTAGTTAAGGAAAGGCTCAGCTTTACACAAGGCAGGGAAATCCCCTGGGTGACAACAAATCTTTGTGCACAGGCCTGGCTGCCTTAATAGAAATATTATCTTACTGGATTAAATTTAAACTATAAAAGATAGGAAGAGCAATTCTAAAAAAGTGCATTTACTTGACAAATACTTGAGTTTTCTTTAGTTTTGTGCATTTTGTAAAATGGATGTGAAAAAAAAAAAAAATTATCAATCCAAACTCTCTATTTTATATCACTCTTTTTTTCTCCAGAAGTAGCTGAAATATATTGTTTGCTAGTCCAGATGGAAGGTACATTGAATATCTCTAAAAGTGACCAGGTCCCTGGGCCCCAGGACACCCTCATAGAATAAAAAAGAATGAATCGCACTAAAATACAATAAAATAAATTAAAAAAAACTCTAGATAGAAGCAGATGAACTTAAACTCTGTTCCCTAAGCAGAGCAGACAGCGATGCCACAGCTGCCCAGGTTTTGTGAACATATTTGAAGGAAGGAGCAACTCATCACCAGCACTTCACCAAATATTCAGGTTACCATAGTACAGCATCTGTGAACACTTTCTCTTTTCAGTCAGAGGCTGATTCAAACTTCCAATGAGATCATCAGGGTGTCCTAAGTTTCAGCATCTGCTTGATTAAAATTGGTTTTCTAAGGCAAGTCTGACAGTGTGCTTGGCTCAGCCCTTGCCTACCCACTCGTGTGCAGAGCCCTCACCCAAGACACCCAAGCTGAG
>JAHXMQ010012340.1:848580-866615 GCA_020466415.1 Ammodramus savannarum pratensis | reverse complement strand
AGCAGTTATTCTCGCCTTTTGGGGCAAAATTCGGCATCACCCAGATTCCCAGGTCCTTTTCAGCTGCTCCTGAGACACTCAGCCTTTAGCCTGCAGTGGTGAAAGTGATTATTTCTTCTCAGATACAGGACTTCATCCCCAACCTGGATGAATTTCACAAGGTCCTGACAGCTCATTCTTCCAGCCTGTCTGGCTCTATACAAATGGCTGACCTGACCTCTAGAATATAGAATACAATCACTGGTAGCAGTTAGTCAGGATTTATCATGCAAGTGCTACCCAAAATGTGTGAAAGCATGTCAATTAGGAAAAAAAAGAAACACAAAGAAAAAGGAAAGAATGACACATGATGCCAATGATCCATTTATTTCACAGAATGCTCCTTCAAGGCTCACAAAGGGACACAACATTGCTCCATTTGTCTCTGATTTCATTAGAAGAGGGCCTAGTCATGTTCTGGAAGGATGCACATATTTTCAGTACCTCCTTGAGGAGTTGTAACAACCCCTTAATGAAAATAATGTCAAAGATAATCCTCCATATACTGTAAGAGAAACAGCATACGTTCCTGCAAAGCAGATATGTCTTACATGACATGAAGTTTTCCTCTTTTCCAATAGACCTTTTTGTGACCAAAAAACCCCAAACTCATGAGTCAAGGAGACAGACACAGGAGTAAAATTATTAATGTTAATGCGATTGCCTTGAACATTTTTTGCATTGAAATGATTAAATGCCTTTTTGCAAGCTTACCAGAAATTTCAAGAATGCCTGCAATATACCATTCCACATAATCTGCTAATCATGGACAGCCCCACAGCAACAACCTGGCATGGCCAGTTTGATGTCTACAGTAATGTAGCAATAAAGAGAAATAAAGATATCTCCCTTTTTTAAAAACATATAGAAAGTTTCGATTTTTAACTAGGTAGGGTTTTTTTTTTCTTTTTTAAGAATTGAGATAAGACAGGGTTCATTTCACTGTGTTTCCTGACATCTCAGATGGATGAGACTCATGATGAAAGACAAACCCCTCAAAACTCACCATTAATAGGGAAGAGAAATCCAAAGGGGGCAGGATGGGAGAGGGGGAGTACACCTGTCCTGGTTTTGTGACAAATGGGGGAAATTGCCTTGGGTGATATTAGGATATAGAGAATTGTAGCCCAAATGAAGGACAAACTTGCATCCCAAGACTCTTTGAAATATATGCATTTTAATATATGCATATATTTAATATTTGTGTTCTGAAATATATGCATCAGCTCTTTACTGATGCATAATTTCAGAACACAAAATTGCATAATTTTTACAATTACAGTGGTGCTGGCATCAGTCAGAGGATGATCAATAGTCAAAACACAGGGGTGAGTGCACCCATGTCAATAGATAGTAAATCTTTCCAGAGCAAATCAGGGGCAGAAGCTGAAGCAATTAGTCATGCTGCCTACCACCAGCTCTATTAAGCCCATATTTAGTGCCTGGAGGCAGTGAAACATAAACAGGGGTTATACAAGGATCATGGATCACAGCAAGATTCTGTTGGGAAAAAAGGAAAGTCAGTCTCACTTAAAATTGCTTTGATAACTAATTACTATATTTCTTAACCTACTTAACAGTAGGTTTAGATAAATATGTTACTTCTCTGTTTCCCTTAAGGCATCTTAAATTATTAGAAAGTTGCAGAAAAAGCAGTCTGCAATAACACATCTTACCTCTTAAACACATTTCTTTCTGTTCCAAATGTGAAATTATACTGCCTAGGTTTACACATTTTCTGCATGTTCTAGAGACTAATCTTTGTGAATTAGAAATAGAATCAGGCAAGGATCTTTTTATTAGTACTACAGACCACAGTGGAATGTCAAGGATTTATAATATGGTTTCTCTTAAAAGGTGCAAGTAGTCACAGTAAGGTTCAATGAGATTCTATGACTTTCATTATCCCAACTCATTGCTCACTCTTATGTTAAATTGCCTTGGATTTCACAAACCTACCGATTTTTCAGAAATTCCTTTTCCCCTTTCCACTTCAGAGCTATTTAATTAAATCTTTACAAGTCATCCTCAAAGAGCAAGATAACCTGGATAATATTTGTCCTTGACTCCAGAAAAGGTTTCCTTACCTCTCCAGGGAGTAACAAAGGTGCAGAGTCAGTGGCATTGGCTGCACTGACACGTAGCTGTGCAAGGGACACCTCCTTGTTTCCAACTCATAAAAGTTGCTGCAAGAAAAAAGTTCCTGCATGTTGTGTGTGGAAAGACATTACAGAGATCTGGCCATATCCTAGATAAGGCACTGCACATTCTAAAATGAAAGAGAATTTCCAATCTTTATTAAAAGAGGTCTCAAAAGATAAGCGATGCAAGAGCAGAAAGTAGAAAAACTCTGGCAAAACAGTTGCCAATTGGTTTCCTTCAGACTTGTGATACATCTGAGAGATCCATATCCCTTACACTCACAGCACCTTACCAAAATACAGCTGTTTAAAGCAGTGCACACTCCCTTTCATCTTCACAGTTCCCAAATACCCACAAAAAGTACGGGGCCCAGGGCAGGGGGGTGTCCAAACCCAATCTCCTTCACAATGTGGTGAATTGATTTGAGATATTTCTGTATAACCATGAGTTTTGAGGAACTTTAGAAGTTCTGCCACCTGTGAATAGGTTAAATTGGGCTCCAATCTGCCCCTGCTCAGGAACAATTCCACAGCCAGCTACCCAAGAGAGAAGGAAAATCCTCCCTTTCCAACATTAAAGCCACTGCGTTTGCAAATTATACCAGACTGTATGTTCATCTTTTGTAGCCAATTCTTGAACCACAGAATCATATAGGTTGGAATAAACCTTCACAATCATCAACCTTTGACCAATCACCACTCTGTCAAGTGAACCATAAAACTAAGCAACAAATTCAGTATTTTCTTGAGCTACCACACGTTCAGAAAAATGCCCTGTACAGGTGGTAGGGTGAACGTGGGTAACTGCAGTGACATTCACAAGTCAGCAGCTGAAATTATTCTATTATTATGAATAATCATAACTCTTTCCTGCATTAAATTTTAGGAGTATAGATTGTGGTCTTCCTTTTTTTTTTTTTTTATATTGAACTGACATAAAGTTTAGTAAGAAAATCAGCTCTAGAGAGATACAATTTGCTGAGAAGTCATTTTAGCTTTTTTCCCCACAGAGCAAAAATAGATATAATTTAGCAATTTAACTTTTTCATGAGAGTGTTAGACTTTCAAGACATGATTTTTTATTTTACTCTGCTGGGAAAAGAGGCAAGAGAATGTGAAAAGAATCATATTGTCTCTCTATTTCTTCATAAAGAAATTCAGAATAATAGTCAATGATATTGCAAAAACAATTTGTTTCTCTTGTTTTTCATCCTATGGATTAAAAGAGGCAGAACATAAGAGAAGTGATATGCTACCCTATTCTATTAAAAAAATAAAGACAATTTGACAAGAATGATTAGGCAAGATTGAATGCTAAACCAATCCAGCCAAACCATTCAAATCAAAAATTCTATTTTTATTTTATATGCCATCTTCTGATAAGCAATAAATTACATTTATTTATTTACAATAAACATTTGATAGTCTTATTATACAAGTGAATGTTTTAAAAAGTTTACTTATTTTTCACATATTTAGTTCAGTATTTACTCTCAGTATTTGATCATCAGAAACATAATGCCAGTTTTTTGACAACATAATCATTCCACTGCTATTGGAGTGAAACACAACTTTAGTATTCCAGTATCAAATTTGTATTTGAATTCCATGGACTACATAAAATAAACCTGACCTTGAACACTTGCAGAGATGGGGCACCCACACCTTCTCCAATCAATCTTTTCCAGTGCCTCACCACCCTCACAGTAAAGAATTTCTTCCACATATATATATTTTATATTAGCAGAATTAACTGATTTATTGCTCAGACTTATTTTTATTGACATACTACTTAAAATAATTTGTATTAAGTATTCTGTTGGTGCTTTCTACACAGTGTACTGTCACATTCAGCATATCTGATCTCAGGAAAAAGCTTTGTGTCAACATTTACAAGTACTTGGATAAGTCAATTAACATCAATGCATCACAACTGGTGAATGACTTCCAGGGGCAGGAAAGAGATCTGTCTTACTGGGTGGACAGCAATTTGCTGAAAGCATACTCAAAACTGAAAGAGTGAGTCACAAGGCTTTGTCAAAGGCCAAGGTAAAAGTATCAACAGAAATTACCTTTCTGGAATTTCGAACTAAGGCTTGAGTCTGTATGAAACCCCTTTATATTTATTTTATTACTTGAGCCAATATACCTCTCCGGGTGAAAGGACACCTTATGGAAATGCATCCTGAGTAACAAGAACATGCTTCTCAGAGACTAACAGAACAGAAAGAGCTCTTCTGAAATAGGGTGTGTATGTCTTTTCTGGCAGAGGTCTAACACTGTTGCCTACATCTAAGTTTCATAAAAAAAACCCCCCTAGCATTCAGTGTGTAGCAAGTAAAATTTCAGGGTAACCAATGCAGAAATATGTAATCCTTACAGCTGTGGAAACCCTTAAGAAAATGATGCACCTATAAGGTTTCAAAACCTTGTAGGATGCACCCTCACACAGGTGCAGAGACCTGCATTTTATCAGATATGTAAAAGGAATATCTTCTCTTGAACTCTGCCAACCAGAAAAGCCCTCCTGCAGCAGCCCGTTCCCATCATTGCACAGAACTGAAGCATGCTCAAAATGTCTACAGTGAAATGGGTGTTACACTGATTCTAACCTTTGGTGCTTCTCTCCAAGCATCCTGCAGGGAGCAAGACCCAAAGTCAAGATTTTGATGCCATTAGGCACCCAATAGTCAAAGTTAAATTCTTTTGTTTTTTATAACATATTTTCTACTCTTTTTCAGAATTCTCACACTGCCTTTACACAAGCCCAAAGAATTGAAATATTTCTGTTGCCTTAGAAGAACAATTTCTTCACCTCTAATGGTCTCCAGCTTTTGCTTCTGACAGTACAATATAATAGTAATAATAGCAGTAGTCTTGAGAATGCAGTCTCTACCACTTACAGAACACCTGTGCTCCTGAAGAAAGCAACATCTAAATTCATATTACACATAGTTATAAATTCAAGTCTCAGAAGATTTTCCTATGGGTTTCAGGTATAATTTCCACCAAGAGGTGCTGATAAAACATTGAACTAGTGCAATACAAGACTGGAAAACTTGACAGCTCTCTAGCATGACAGCCCCCAGACTGTGCTGGTGTTTGAGGTTCTACCTCCCCAGGTGCAGGACCCTGCGCTTTCCCTCACTGAACCTCATCAGGTTTCTCCTCACCCAAGTCCCCAGCTGATTAAGGTCCCCCTGAATAGCAGCAGAGCCTTCAGGTGGATCAGCCACTCACCCTTTTCACATCAGCAGCAAACTTGCTGAGGATGCTCTCTATGCTTTCCTCCAGGTTTTTGATAAGCAAGTTGAACAAGACGAGATGCAGTGTTATTCCCTGGGGAAGGCCAATGCAAACAGGCCTCCAAATGAATTCTACTGCACTGATCATGACCCTCTGAGCTCTGCCATGCAGTTCTTGACACACCCCACTACCCGTTCACCCAGCCCATGTTTCCTGACCTGACCTGTGAGGATGTTGTGGGAGACAGTGTCAAAAGTCCGGGTAGACATCATCAACAGCTCTCATTGACCCACTCTGCCATGTCAACACTGAAGGCTATGAGAAGTCAATTTACATAACAGCCAAATTCTGCTGCTATTATTACACTTCCATAGACACAAATGGGACATAGCCTCTGATCCACACAGTTTGCAATCTTAAAAGACAATATGAATAATGATAAGTCCTTCAAAATCATACGAAGGGAGAGAAATCATAACTACAGATGTAAGTTTGCTGTATGAATGACTTAAAGTTGCTGATTTCTGCCCCTCTGCCAAAGAATAGCTATGCATAGCGTAGCAATTAATATGCTGCTAATTTCTGTTACTCTTTCTTTCTTTTGATTTTTTTGTTTTTATAAGATCTCTGTGTAAATTTCCTTGCTTATAGTGAGAAGGATTTGTGCTTTCATGCCAGCAACCTTCAACAAAATTGTCTGCTATTGTGAGCTTTTAACAAATTTTAATAACGATTCTTGTAATCAATGTTATCTTGACTAATATGACTGTAAGAAGACTTAATGGGAAAAAAAAAAGAAAAAAGAGTTGAGTCAATTTGACATTTCATTTTCTCTCTGTTACCACTCCTTCAAAAATCTCCCTATCCAGACACTTCCTGATTATCACTTTTTCAGAAATAATAAGGATTAGGTAGAAACCTGAAAAAAAAAAAAGAAACATTGCAACTGCAGGAAAGGCTCTGTGTGCTAGGCAGAGTTTTTAATGAGCAATTGACATAAAAGCTCTCTAGAAATATTATAACCTGTCACTAACGGGGAAAAAACCCTCTTTATGTCCTTTCTTTCTTTTTTTTTTTTGACACAAAAAATTAAACTGTTCTAATACTCTTAAGATACCCTTCCATTAAAGAGACTAGGCATGTTAGGAACAATTTGCCAGGGCATGAAGCCCCAAAACCCACTTTAAGTCCTCACTTTTGAGTATCTATTGTTTCTTTCCTTTTTAATTTCCCAGTATTATCAGTGCTTCATTGGCTGAGTAGTACCTAAGATTTAGTAATTCCTCAGGCCTGTGAGATGCACACCCTAGACATTTCTAGGCTTCTGGTTCAATTTGGCTGTAGAGTACTGTCAAGTCACATATAACCCCACACAAAGCACCAGAGAAAGAGATCCCTCCTTTAACATCCAGAAATCTTATTATTTGAGCATTTCCTCGGCACACAGGAGGCCAATGTGCTAATTCCTTTTTCTGCTTGATCTGTGACAGAAGTCTGTACTGAGGGCTGCCTCAGTGCTCTGAAGAAAAGTTCTCTCAGGATCTGCCTCTGAAGTTGTTCTGTTTTGTAGGAAACACAAGGCTGCTTGGGGAGCAAGAGAGAAAGCAAAAGGAGAATTCTGTAGATTGGTTGTTAAGGCATTCACCAGAGAGACTCGAGCCCTTATCCCTGTTCTGATAAATATTTCAGGATCTTTTCTCTCTTGTTGAGTCTTGTCTACTTTGTATAAAATCCTTAAATATTATTTGAATTGGGATGAATATCCAAGTGTCTCAACTGTGCTTATCACCAGCTGCAGCAGTATTATCTCTTCAGGCCAGTAAGTAGCTGACTGCTTACCCAAAGCAGAATATTCCCAACAAGAGGGGCTGAATGAGCCTGATCTTAAAGCCCTCATGGCACCAAAGCTACAATGGTTTAAGAAAATAGATGCTTGATCACTTTGTAATAATATAGCCAAAAATGTTAAAAATTGTGGTAGCCTACAATAGAAGTAGATGTTTGAGATAGAGACAAGAAAGAAATTTTATCCTTTTTTCAGAAAAGTGCTGATTTGATCTAAATGGTATCAACGTCAAGAAAAAAAAGATAACTACTTAACAAGTGGAAATGGTACTTGTTTATTAAGAAACAGAAGGCTCCAGGTCACATCTTGTCTCAGCTTACTGCCACAGTTCCTTAAGTCTATTTTCATACATACTTTAAACTGTTACTGCTCAGGCAGCAAGAAGACACAGGCAGAAGCCACAGCTGTGTTGAAAATTCCATGTGAAAGGAGATGAGGAGTAAAATTTGGAATACTAACAATCTGTAAAAATTCCCCCCTCCCCCCCGCCACACTCACATTTCTTTTCATCTTTTTTTGCATCTTTAAGTAAAAAAAGAAGTCACCTACTAGGTAGAGGTCTGCCCTTGTAATTCAGTGGTCATTATTACATATTGATGGCATAAGGAAAACAGGAATTTTAACCATTATACAGTTCATTGCCCTATTAATTGTGAATCACAAATACACATGGTTTAAATGTTTTTTTGTCCTATTGCAAATATGAATAAAGAAATAAAGAAAAATTTATCCCTCTCTAATTTGTCGCTTGTGATCAAAAGACCAAACAGGAGACATTTATTAGGGCAACTAATATATGTAGAATGAATTAATACTACAATCATTTGCCTTGTCTAAGGAATTGAATTATGGAAGCTGAGCCTTAATTTGTAAAAGAAACTGCAATAAATGATATGAAATCTAATGCATTGATCCACAGGAAAAAATTAATTTCTCCTTAATATTAAAAAATTCCAAAGGTTTTGTTGTAATTCTAGGAAAGGTAAAGAATGAATACTCTGGAAACTGAAGTAATTATGAATCATGTGCTGAAAGGTTTAAATGAGAATTTTAATGCACTTTGAGAAAAGAAAGAAATTGACTGAGACTTTGTTTCTTTAGAGAAATGCAGCTGAGATTTATGCATTAGAAATTGATGCATTTATCTGAAAGAGGATATTTTATCTTGAAAAACATAATGACCTTTAAAATCTTTTCCTAAAAGTGACATCAAGGAATCTACTCCTGCCTGTTGATCATTGCAGGCCATTGTCCCAAACATTGGACAAGAGTTTCATGCTAAGAGCACTTTATACACAGCTCAGCACCTCAGGCCACACATCAAGGTCAAATTCAGCAAAGCAATGGAACCCACCTTGATTTTGAATATGCACACCAGTATCTCCCAAATCAGTGGAGCATAGAACTAACTCCATTATGTCTTCTGTTTCTTTGTCTGATTCCAGTTTAAGTCCATTTTGTCCTCTATGTCTTCACAGAGTGGTTAAATTCCAAAATAAATTTTTCCTTTCAGGTTCAAAGATATAAATTTTTAAAAGGAGACTTAGCTAATTAAGGCCCAAGCCATTTGAATTAAAGCATACTAGATCATTTGGAAATTAAGTATACTCACCTTTCTTTCTATTATAGTCCAGCCATAACTACATAATTCAGAATAGCAATATCATGAATGTATATCATAAGTATCATTACTACAATTAGTAGAACCTAGTGACATACAGCTCTAATCTTATGGAATTTTTCATGTTTAATGCTTCTTTGAGAAATCTCTCAAAGAACACTGCAGATTTCCACAATTTCCGTAATTCCTGAACAATCCTTTTAATCCTGCTATCAAATAAGTATTTTATATGTATTTATCTAACATCACAAACTTGTTTCACTTTCTTATTTTTAGAATGTATTCACAGACTTAAGATGCTGTTCTAAACTGTTCCCAGAACCTTATGCTCTAGTGCTGCAGCAGAATGCAGTTAAGTTTCTGCAGTATGACTTTAGGGTCATCACACCGAGGCTGTTTCCAGTTAAAAGAGGAAAGACTTCCAGAAAAAACAGGCCCATATGTATTTTTGTTCTACTTTATTTTTTCATATTCAGGGAGAAGTCCAACTCCCACTACTCCATTCAGTCCATCTGTGCCATGCACAATGTGCTAGGATTGTGAAAAGAAAATCACTACCACATTTAAAATCTTACCCACTTCAACTATTGGTCAGCTACTTCAGTACTTCACATATTTTTCTTAGAATCATATGTCACTCCCCACTACTACATCAGAAATGCTGTGTTTTCTTCTAAATAGAACAATTAATTCTGGGATATGAAGTTCTTTATAGGTGAACCGTCCAAAAACACTGTCTATCATATATATCCAGCCAGTAACCTGTATTTCAGTCAACAGCCTGTCTTTCTGAAATTCTCTCCCCAGTTTTCAGTTTTCCTGTCTTCTAAGTCTGCTTCTTCAGAGAGAAGCAAACTCACTCAGCAATGGATATCTTCCCCAGATAAGGGAATCATTCTTCCTCATAATTCAACAAAACAAATAAGAACTTGTCTAAAGATTTTCCTTGTAAGAAGGGGGAGACGATGTACTTGAATGCAGACATGTACATGCTAGAAGAAAAGTAGAGGGAGATTAAGAACAATCATGCAATTTGGTACACATAGAAGTGATACTAAAAAGCTACATGAGCATATTTGTCACTTCAGGAAAAAACATACTAACAATTACAACAAAAGCTTAAGGGGATATGTAAGGAATCTTTTAGGCTGTACCAAGAGATGTTTAGAGGTAGTTTCTATAATTGGTGTAGTAACTGCAGTTTCATAAACAAGCAAAATATATTATTTCTAATTGCTTATAGTTGGGGATCCTTCTCCCTCATGCACTTCAAAATATTTTTACATTATTCCTTCCTCCTTGGTGACTCACTCACACTCTTTCCATCCACCAATACAGCTGACAGATCATGACAGTTCTTGCTGCTGTTCCTCATGAACTGTTGGTTAAATGCCACTGGCTCCTCACTGATTTATAGATACTTTAAATTATTGAAGCATTCTTTTACTTGCTGCTTATTAAGTCTTTTTCCTCATATTTCCAGACCCTCATTCCCATTTATCTCACTTAGCTGACTCCCGCATTCTTTCTCTTCTCCCTTTGTGTGGAAGACTGAAACAAAGTGGATGCTGAGAATGTTATCTATCTTCATGCAATCTATTATTTAGATTCTTCATTTTAAAGAGACCGGATGACTCAGGAGAATTTTAATTGGATAAAACTTTCCCTGCTTGGTTGCTGGGTCATGTCTATTATAGGTCACCAATGACTGAAGACTGGCCTCTGCATAACAAGTCGGTAATTTCAGGTGTTCACAAAGATGATGGAGGAATAATTCAGTGCAGATCAAAAGTGTTCTGCTCAGTCAGACCTCTTGCTGAAAATCTGAATGGAATTTCTAATCATATCAATATCAGCTGAATAAAAACTAGCCACATAGAGCTAATTGTATTTTCACAATGGAAGGGTTTTGCTAAATGGAAACAGGAAATTAACTTTTCAAAATAGGATGAGGGACATTCAGGCAGTATGTGGGTGATGAAACCAGTATCATCTGTGTTTTATTTTTTTAATATATAAAAAAATTATTTACAACAGCTGGAGGTCTGAAATCTTTGAAGTCTTTTGTACTAATTTTTAGAAAAAGTGAAAACAAGGTCTCATTGCAACACAAGGCAACACCATGACAACTATCAGTTAATACCAAAGTCCTTGGGACATACAGAAGAGGTCTTTAAAGAGAATGTGAGATAAAGTTGGGCAGGTAATTACAGGTAGACAAATGCTGTGAGGCAGAATCACAAGAGGAGAGTACTCTGCATAAGAACACATATCAAGCTTGGGGAGAGGAAGAATCCAGAAAGCCTGTTCTCAAATCTGTTTTTACTTACACACTTATTTGCATGATAATTTTTCATACATCCAGTTTTGGTCCTGAATTTTCAGGTAGCTATTTTCCCTGCAAAATATTATAACACTAAAATTCAAATATATTTGTTCTGTAATGCTTTTCTTACATTGTCTTTGTTTCCCATACACACAGCAATAGCACGCTCTTACTGTACACTGCTGTTTGAAAGCAGAGGAGAAGCAGCCTTAACCTCATCTCTTTTAAAAGTACAGAATCAGTGAAAAAAAATTATTAATCACATACACACACACAAAAAAAAGCCAAGACAACAACAAAAACTGATAACTAGAGACGACCACATGAGTTTGCTGAGACAAGTTTCATGAGTACCAATCAAGATATCATTCAAGAGGCATTGTCTAGAAAGGTCAATGCAGGATGTTGAAAGTGCATTCTTTAACAGTTAAATAGAGTCAGAAATAGATATCATGTCAATATATATACTAACTTCTGTAACACAAAAGCAAAACAGTATTTGATGAACAGACGCAGTGAAATTGCTAATGTTAAAAATGAGTGTACTGTTATTGTGCCCACTAGTCAATCCTTCTTAACATAGGAAATGGAGGATTATTTTTTTTTTTTTTCGAAAACAGATGTTTAATCCCTGCAGGAGAAATACAGTCTTTCATATGGGTTGCTCTTTACAAAATATGGTATTGCTTCTGCTAATAACAAATTTAGGCCTCTACTATAATAAATTTTTCCCATAAAGTGCTTTAACATGAGTATTTTCTCAAAGGATATTACAAAGACTGTTATCTTTATGGCCATTCTAAAGGCAGGGGAACAAGGCATGAAAAGATGAAGCTCTATGGCCATTGTCCCCCATTGGTCATTGAAAAAATAAACTTTTCTAGAACGTATGCTCTCTTAAACAGCACTTCTTTAGAAGAATTTTTAATTTCATTCCCATCAACTTTAGAAGTAAGATGGTGATTTTTTTTTTTTAAACATGTGTCTTAGAGGAAAAAAAAAAAACCATAGAAAAGGAACATAAATATCAAAAAAAGATAGCCTGGAGCAATGAACCCATCATCCACAAGTAATGACTTATTGAGGAGACAGCACAAGCTCTTGTGCTTCCCCACAGCACAAGGATATTTATTCCCCAGAAAATCAGTTTTCAGTACTTGTTGTGTTTCACAGGATGTTATGGTAACACCAGAGGATGCCTGCCCAGTTTGAGGAAGCAATTTGCAATGGAAGCTTTCAATTACCTCAGTCTTTGTAAAATTAGAACATTTTGCAAGGTTTAAAGAAAATAAAAGTAGAAAGGATTTGGGTAAGCTCAGAAGCAATGGCACAGTGAAAATGTGAAGCCAAGGCTGTGACTGGTTCTGTTTGTCACGCTTTCCTTGACAGCCTTTGTATAGTAATGCTGGCCAGAGCTCTAATTTCGATAATTACACTTTTTTAGCTAAATTTCTCCCTCCAGTTTCAGTTGGCTGGGAATTTTCTTTCTTTCTAATATGAACCACATGCAGAGTTAAACTGAGTAGTGCTAAGCAGCTGCTGCATTTCATTCCAGGCAGGTTGCCACTGATGGATCTGGCTGGATGGCATTGAGGGTGTGGAGTCAATGTCCAACCCCAATGAATCAACAGCAGAACTTACCTTAACTACAGTTAAGGTAGGATTTCATAGTTCTGTGGTTACTACATACTTTGAGCAAGTCATTGAATTTCTGTTTCCCTTTATTATGCAATGTATATATTCCCTCCGGTACAAAAGCTTGTGCCTATGTTGTGGTAATATTCTAATACAGATGGAGTCCAGATCTCAAATAAACATCAAGGCAGAAACAGATTGTGCCTATTGCACTGAATAATCAAGTCCAGAGAAATTCCTAAATTCAAATGTGGTTGCACACTATGATCCACTGAATATTTTGCCAGAGAGTTCTTTAGAGTTCTCAGTCCTGCTGGACCATCAGAAAGGCAGAAAAACACACAGTCAGTTGCTACCAGCAGTTAAGGTTAGCTTCCAAGATCCCATCAAAAGCAAAATGATCCAAAGAAAAAAATGATGCAAGAGTCTTGCACTACCACAAGAAATCAAAGGGAACTCCATCTGTTTGGATGCACCTGCCAAATGGAGAATGTCCACTTCCAAAGACTCTGTGCTCTTTGGCCTGAGAGCAAGCAGCACACCAGGAGGCCAACGCCACAGGATGCAGCTGGATGATATAACCAAGTGAACAGCAGGTAGATGAAAGGAAAATATCAAAAACAAAACACCAAAGCAAAGGAAAATATCAAAAACACAACACCAAAGCAAAGGAAAATATCAAAAACAAAACACCAAAGCAAAGGAAAATATCAGCCTCCATAGTCATAAGACTATGGAAGAAGGGAAGCAACACAAGAACAGAATGGGGATATTTAGACCCTTATTTAGTGCTTGTGATAGTGGGGTGCTTTTATTTCAGGGACTTTTATCACCATTGAAAGAAGCTTGTAATCAAGGGGACTTTGTTAACTTGAGCACTTGCCACTTTCACAAAGTTCTGCATTTTTTCCAGGATTAGAAGGGTTCCAGGAAGGGAAAGGAAGCCCTCCGGGCTATAACTAAATCCCCCAGGGTTGTAAAACAATGAATTCACAAAATTATATGGACTTTTAAAATCTCTAAACCTTGGGCATAGGAGGAAGAACAGGTTCACTGCCAGATCAGCTTCACTATCCAGGCTCAATTGAGAAAAGAGGGAAAGAAATGTATAAGTCCAGTAGAAAAAGATTGGAAGTGAATGAAGCAGACTGATTTAGCTTTTAGTGCAGCAGAGTGCTACAGTTGGGGGTTCCCCTCTTCCCTTCAGGCTTCAGATTGCAGCTACTTGTGTTAGTTGACTGTCTAAAAAGCAAACTTTCTAATTTAGTATGGATTGCTAAATTTATTATTTTTCTTTAAATTTCCTCTTTCATCCCTATTCATAAATCATTAGCCAGCCTCAATTGTTTCAACTTCTGCTAAAGCAGAATATAAACATCTTTCATCCTCACTATATGAATTCATTTGGAAGCACTGTGTATTTGCTAGTTTATATTTGATCTTAATGCCTGCTCACCTCCTTACCTGTGTGTCTTGTACTATTCTTCCTCAGTGTAAACTTAGTATGTTGTTTATAAAGGAGTTTTATTAAAAACAAAACAAACCAACAAACAACACTTCATAAAACATGTAAAGCTGTTCTAAAGGTCAATAAAGTACTTATGCATTTATCCAAAGACAAACTGAAGCAAGACTACATCACCAAATAGGAAGATGATTTCCAATGTCATCACCTTCACAAAAATAAGTTTGTCAAATTTTTCAAAGCATATTGTTTTATCTATACTAAATACATATAGTGAACAGTCTCTGGTATGGAAAACTACATTTGACATATGAAAGATGGTGGAAGGAATATTTTTCCTAAGGCTATTATTTGCATAAAACCAAGAAACAAAGGCTTTCTTACGTCCAAGTGTTTAAATGAGCTCAGAATTATCCTATGCACAGTCTTCTATCTTCCTCAGAGACAAACTAATTATACAGCTGTGTGAGACACTAATTAAAATGCCAAAAAGTGTCAATAATGACAGAAAGATGTAATACAACATGCAGAATCTTAGACAGTGCTTAGGAGTTCACTTCATCTCTTGATCAGAGAGGGCTCTATTTTTGAAAGAGAAATTACATGTGGGACTTTCTGAAAACACAGCTGTCTGGAGTGGGAGAGACAGCATCCCTTCAGACAGAGGGGGACCATGGGGAGCTGAAGGGTCCCAGGAGTGGCTACTGGAATGCACAGTCCCTTATGAATCCTTTGAGATAATTCCAAAATATTTTAAATTGTTCACTTGAAGCCTGCTCTTTTTTGGGTTTTTTTTAGAGCAGTAAGGATTGATTTTCAGCTATGCCAAATATGAAGATCACTGCTGAATGTCAAGACTCCCTTATCAGTTCCTAGAGCCAGGACATGATATGTGGGTCTGAATTTACAACATCCAAAATATCCTGTTGATTTCACCTGTATTTTCCTTCTATTCACTGGAAGGAAAAAGAACCAGGTTACATCTCCAAATAGTTCTTAGATGAGATTTTAAGCTCTGTGTTTTTTAGCTCATTGCCACCTAAAATTGTCGGCAACTAAGTCTTAAGGATGTGCAAGTCTGTTTGGAAAAGCTGCAGCACTATAAATCAATCTTTGATTATGTGGTTTGTATACCAGGAATTTGTGCTTTTATTTAATTTGCAGGCAGTCTTCCAAATGTCCTAGCTTTCTCTCCCAAAATTTATGGGAGTTTTGAAAACCAGTTTGGCAACATTTTTCTAAGCTTCAAGGAAGAAAAAGTAATTATTTTCATACTTCTCTGAACGATCAGCAGAAGCCCAGAAGCATGAGGCTACCGTAATACACTGCCAAAACCCATGATTATCAAGTAATGAATAAATCTCTTACTTCTCACTGTGCACTGGATATTTTGGCCTTGTTTTTTCTTGCCATAAAAAACATTGCAAAAAGCAAAGATTGACGTCCCTTTTCCTGTTCCCTTGGCATCAGAATGAATCATGACCTTTTTCAAATTTTGCACTCATCCGAGATAAGAATCTCATACAACTTAGAGCTTTCTCTCATGAAATTTTGATGTGACTAGTGGTCTCACAGGCCAAGATCATCCCCATAAATCCACACTTCACTGCAGTCTGTTTAAAGAGATGCCCACACACTATACCCCACAGTAAGTGTTGCCATCATTTTCACTGAGAACATGTTTCACAGAATTTTGCTGGCATAGTGCTTGTGGTAACCAGCTCACAAGGTCTGTTAAAATATAATTATTCCAGTATAAGAAATCTAAAATCTTCAAAGTAGTAAAGTTTACTAGCCTCATGCTTTGTCAGTCTATAATAACTATGTTAAGCCCTGAGAATGAAATTTTTTTAAATAAAAATTAAACTGGAATTACTGTGCTAGCTTGTACCCTCTAGACAGAAACACAGAAGAGACCTGCCAAGCACAAACCAATGCTTTTACCATCAGAGGTATCATTCACTGCTATTCATATCCTTAAATTCATTGAGCAGAGATGTCTATCGGTCTATTTGACATAATACAGTGTTTCAAAATTTCCCATTGTTATTTTATGAGTATAAATTTTTTCTTAGAATCCATTAATTTCAATTATAATAATCCCTTTTTTTTTAAAGAAAAAAGAGCAGCAGTTCAGAAATGTTTAAGACTACCATCTTCATCTTAACTCCCTGAGTAGTCTATGCAATGAACCTTCAGAAGATCTTGTTTGAAAGAATATTAGGAGTATAAAATTTCCACCTAATAATTCACATGGACTTATAAAACAGAAGAAAAAAAGAAGCATTTTCTGGCACCATAGTTCTGAGTTGTCCTTAAAAAAAACACAAAACAATATATCTTTTCAGAAAATCAAATTGGGTGAATTTAGCAAAGTAATTCAGTAGGCCAGTTGCTTAAGACAGAACACTACCTTCTCCTTTTCTTCATAGCAATATTATGAATTCCCAGCTTGTCTCACTGATGATGACTTTATAGGGTTGGAAAATGTCTTCTGAGGAGCTGTGGCATGGGGAATGTTGTTGTGACTAATTACATTCCACGCCTTTGCTGCCTTTTCCTGTTTGGTAGGAATAATTCATTAATATGAAAGACAGGTTTTAAGAAGATACTACAGTTACTCCTAGTTCTAATTTATTTTTGGACACTTTAATAGCAGCCTGTATATATTCTTGCAACCTCAGCATGATAAATTTGGTTTAAAGACTGTTAATGGACAGGTATTACAACATTAAGTCTTTGATACAATTCTACAAAGTCAAAAGGCTTTACCAAATCACTTTATAATTTAGAAAAGGAAATTAATGAATCAGAAACATATCAATTTAAGATCAATCAAAGAGAATTTCATGGTGGAAGCAAGAATTTTCCATGACAGAAATTTACTCCCTTCTTGGTACCTCACCTAAATGTTCCCACTGTGCTTGATCAGTACAAAAGGAAATAATGCAGGAACACTTGGTGACAACCAGGAAGGAAGACAGAAATTCACAGATCTATTCCCAAATGCTGGGTAACCTTACACTACATTCAGAATGATCCACATATTTAACATTCAATTTAAATACAAACTTGAAGAACATAATTAAGTTAAATAAGCTCATGCACCACTGTTTAATATTCACAAAGACAAACTTTTTATTATACCAAAAAGCTTATGTTTTCAAAACCAAAGGCAATTATAAAAAGCTGGTTAGGCATTTTGAATAGCTAATAAATATTCATTCCATTCTTCCAAATTACTGAAATACTGCATCCTATTTATCAATTTTATGAAAATTATTTTAATGTGCAAAGAGATAAAAAAAACTTCAAATCTGAATTGTATTTAAATATTTTACTTAAAAGAAGCAACACAGCTTTCAAAATAAGATGAAATTTCAACAACTGAAATAAAAGCTCATTTTTAAATCAGCTAAATTAAATTAATACAAAAAAATGCTACTGGGATTTCATAAATAGCTGCAAAGAGATGGCTGGTTATAAGTCCTAATGAAGATGTGATAGCACACATAATGAAATTCAGGATTTGAGGCAGATATCAAATATTTTACTTCAGAATAAGTCAATATATGGTGTCTAAGTACTCAGAGCTATACTGGCAACAGCAGTGCCTGCACTGCACTTTTGTCAGGGTGAATTCAGCATGCCAGTCATTCCTTGAGATTTTGCTTGCAGATATATACAGACTTGACACCCACCATATCAAAACATCT
>JAHXMQ010012340.1:810729-826829 GCA_020466415.1 Ammodramus savannarum pratensis | reverse complement strand
TTATTCTCATAACAGATTCAAAACACAGCTCTGGACCTGCTGCTAAGGAGAAAATGAACTCTATCCCAGCTGAAACCAGGGCAGACATGCATTTGTAGCTGTCAAACCCTGAGGTCTAAGCATGCATCTATCCTTGTGCAACAGCAAAACCCTTGTGGCTGTGAATCAACTCAGAACTGTAGACTTGCCATGCCATTAGTAACATCAAATAGAGAAATCACCACTGAAAGCTTTAAAATATGGACAAATGGATAGACAGATGATAGATACATACATACATATACACATACATACATATACACATACATACATAGATCAAGGAGTAAAAGCAGCTGTTGGCTTCAGTCAGGGACTAACTTTTCCACAGAGAATTCAGTCTGGAAGCCCTTTTTTCTCTGTTATAAAGATATAAAGAAAGTGTGTGGAGGTAATGATTTGTAAGCGGTTTCTTCCACAATTTAAGCATGACAAGCTACAATGGGGGGTTGGTTTTTGCTGCCTGTATCTCAGCATTTGCCAGTGTCCCAAAAAGGAGTGTATAAGAACCAAACTACTACAGGCTATTCAAATTCCACACACTGATGTGGTTCCTACATTGCTCTCAACTTTATACATACTGAGAATTTCATTCAAGGTTTCTTCTGGCATGTGAGGTGAACCATGAATTGTACTTCCCTGTGAACAAAGCTCTCTGCACACGTATCTAGCTATCAATCATCTTTCTTTAAATGAAAACCAACTTTTTGGTGGATAAAAATGACTGCAGATAGAACTGCCTGCACACATTAAGAATTTAATCTAGTAGGCCTAGACCCCAATCCATGCAGATGTAATTGAAAGATTAGGATCATAAAACACAACCACAGTACCTTCCAGAATCTCTTTTTGTATGAAGATGATTCAATGGCTTCTTTTGTAATTCTAGTTTCCTTGAGTTAAAACAGGTTCTTATTGAAAGCTGTAAGTAGCTGAAGGTCTTTAATAAATACCAAAAAATAAGTATTACCTATTACCATAAACTATTTATTAAAAATAGATATTTCAAGATTAGAGATAGCCTTTTGTTAATAATCTTATTAAAAAGTAATTTTCATTCAACAATATGAGAACAATAGAGTTTATTATTTTATTTCCTTGTGATGGAATTTCAATGTAATGTATTTGAATCCATCAAAATATTTCCCTTTTTTGCCTTAAAAGTCTTGATTCTTTTATGCTCTGATAATCTTTAAAAACAATTGGGCTATCATTTATCTCCAAATAGCCCAAGAATTAGGGAAACTAGGGCCTGCATAAGCCTGAAAATCCTGCTCCATTTAGAAACTCGCACCATACCACATCACAGTAAATTAGCAGATTTTCAGCATCTATTTTAACCCTACCAGAAATGGCAACAATAACCCTTTCCCTAAACATGAATCCTTTTTGCCTTCTTTCATTAAATCCTGAACTTTCTCAGGAAAAATAATGTTTTTTACTGGTCTTTACTGTCACCTATCTACCATTTTTAGCAGGAAGTAATTTTGCTGACAAATGAGTGCTTTGAATAATGTCTTTGCTTTTATGCAGATACAAACTTCCAGGCAAAGCGCTTTATTCATTTTTTCACTCTTTAGTGATGCTTTCAAATGTGAGGACACTTACTGGTCATTCAGCTTACTGAAAACATGATAAAAAACACCTGATATAAAACACAATGTGATAAAAGAGGCACATCAGCAGCTGCAGCACGTGTTTAGTTAAAGTCAGTGACCAGAACCAAACTGGGCTTTGCAGTCCTCACTCTTTCAAAGGCAGATGTTTTTTTTCAGCAATACTAATACCTAAGCCTTTTTCTCAGTAAACAGCTGGTATTTTATCATGGGTTCCTCTTCACATTGCAGTACTTCCAAAGCCACACACAATCCCTCGCAGCAGGTCTTCTCCTTGGAAAAGGAGATGCAGCACTTTTATACCAAGCAGATGACCAAGCACTGGCACAGGTCACTTAGCAATGCTGTGGAGTCCAGCTCCTTGGGGATATTTAAAAGCCACCTGAGCATTTTCCCCAGCCATGGAGTCTAGGAGGCCCTGCTAGAGCAGGAAAATCTTGTGCTAGGACAACATGCAGAGGTGCCTCCCAATCTCAACCACTCTGTGATTGCCGCTCTGTAAATTAAAATTCCCATTATCATTTTCTAAATTGTTTTCAACAGGTGAAAGCACAGTTCTCGTTCATCTGGGCTGCACAGGAACAGGAACAGGCTGCACAGGAAGTTAGGTAGCAATCTGAAACAAAACCCATTTCTGTGCAACCTCGGTATTTCAGGCTGTTAATAACATGCCAAAAAACCATGGACATGAAAACAGTAATCCAGAAGAAAGAGACTGAGGAGAGGAAGGAAAGGTGGCCTTGTCAGCAGACAAGGATATTTTATCTTTCCTCAGAAATTATTTGTTCAGAAGCTGCCTGCTCCCCAGGAGCCTTTCATGGCACTCACAGCAGGTGTTTCATCTTAACAACTGTACTAGCCTTTTTATTTCCTTCCCTTTCAGTACTCACTTTCTGCTTTGTCATCAGTTCAATGTCATTCATTACCAAGAATATTCTCTCAACTGGCACATTAGTGCCTGTGAAAGAAATGCCAATGCAAATTTGGAGAAGGCTCAGGGAGTGTGAAAACTAAAAGGGATTTCTTTTATTAGGTGAAAAGCTCTCCATCCTTCCTGTAAAAATGTCTTCCACTCTCCTGCAAGACGTTCTCATAACTTCATTTTCACCCTTTATTAAAGGATCTAAACTTTTATGTGTCATTTATAGCATTTCCCCTAGAAATTAAAATCATTGAGATTTTTCTCACCTTCCCATTGTGGAGTGCAAAACAAAAAGTACCATTTTCCAGAAATACCCTTGCACAGACTGTAGTCATGAATAGTTCATAGTTCACAACCTTCTTTCTCTCTATGGACTGTGGGGCTTATTCCTAACATTGGCATTAACCCTAAAACACAGTAAGGATCTAAACTTTTATGTGTCATTTATAGCATTTCCCCTAGAAATTAAAATCATTGAGATTTTTCTCACCTTCCCATTGTGGAGTGCCTCAGCTGAAGGTGACTCAAAGCAAGGCAAAAAGAATTCGAATTGTTAGAAAAATGGCATCCATCCCCTTTGTCTGCTCCCTCAGTTAGGCTTGATAATTCACTGACTGCAACTTGAAAATGCCTGTGAACTTTGTATGCCAGCAAACACATGAAAAATCTGGCATTTTGATAGACTACTAAGAAAGGAATAAAGGTATCCTTCCTTTCTTCTTTATGAGGATCCAGGTCAGAATTGGAAGAACTCTATGCTGAACATGAAATAAGCTATTTGCCCTGAATCTTCTCAAGTGTCTCTGCAATAAACAGGGAATTAAGTAACAAATTCCACTTGCATACATAAATGACACAGTTAAGTGATTAAATGTGCAGATATTAACTGATATTTGTGAAGAATGCAGCAGACAAAAAAAGGAGCTCAGGTTGTGTGGGAAAGTATTGAAAAAATCAGAAGTTGTTTTCTATTAATTCTTTCTAGAACATTTACTTACTAAAGGAACAGCTGGCCAGCAGGACAATAGTCTATTTTTGAACATAAAAGGCAGAAATCAAGGCACAAATATGCAACAAGGATGCTACTAAAGAAGGCATCATCTTGGCAGGAAAAATACATCAGCTGGATTTCTAATGAAGACATAGGAATTTGTTTCATTTATTCAGTTAAACAAGCATGGGGAAAAAAGTTCGTGACATGAGAGGTTTTGGGAGTTTTCTGTTCTGCTCAGGCTCCTCTCACACCTTCATTACCCCAGCCTGGCCCACACAAAGCCTTTCTGCTTTCTGTTCTTCTTGCTGAGGCTGAGCACGAGTTTCACACACATTTTCCCAAGCAAACACACTTTCTCAAGTGCTATTTCCAACCAGTTAGCCACACTCCAAACATGAAATGGGTGGGAGGAAAAACACCTATTGGTTTCAAAAATCAGTTTAAAGCTGAGTCTTTCTCTCTTCTTCTTGTCTACCAAGACAAGCCAGTTAATCTTACTGTGAAAAGATCTACCACAGCAAGTCTGTGTGATTCAGTGAACTGCCTTTTTTCTTTTTTTTTCTGGCAGAATTTCTGACAGCAATTAGAGATGAACAATGCAAACAGTTACAGTTGTGACTTTTTGTGGTTATTGGGGTGTTCCTGTGCATGGTCCTTGTGGTTTCCTTCCAGTTCATGACATTCTATGATAGATGTTCTGACCAGTAGATTACTTTGTTAGAATTAGCTGAGTTTGGAATGAAGCTGCAAGTGTTCCAAGTCACATAAAGAAACATTATTTTTAAAAATCTATTGCTAACTGTAGAAGGAAAGCTCTGTTTTCTGATCTTAATATAAATGATATTGTTAAACCAAGTCATATGAAATTAATGATTTGTGTTCTATTTCAAATAGGCTGTTGGGAAGAACAATACTTTCTGATAACTCAGTTTCCTCCTTTGTAAAAGAGGGATAATGGCAACCAACTTCTTTTATAAACCTGAAAACCTGTTGTTAAAAAATTATAATAATCTTAACTATTTATTATTTCTTTGGTTATATATTTCTAAAATATAAGCTTAATTCTTTTGACAATGTGTCTTATGTGCCTGATATAAAAGTTACTTTACCTATATGAATGCTTTAGAGTTCTTAATGTGTAATTTGTTTGACAAAGCAAATCTGCTCTACACTCCTTTGAAAGTCTTTCAAGTGCACTTTGTTTTGGCCAGGAATGGCCATGCTGGAGAACACAAGGCATACAGCCTTTT
Organism: Ammodramus savannarum pratensis; assembly: GCA_020466415.1. NCBI lineage: Eukaryota > Metazoa > Chordata > Aves > Passeriformes > Passerellidae > Ammodramus > Ammodramus savannarum. Next base: position 822,011 of record JAHXMQ010012340.1, on the reverse strand, counting down.
CCAGTTTGCAGTCTTTTCCTAGCTTGAGATCTTGACAAACAGTTGACAGATCATTTATTTTCTTTCCTAACTCTGGCAAGGCTCTGGGTGAAAATAACATTTTAACAAAATATCACAACACAACTTTCATGTTCCATCCTCAGTTCATCTCAGTTCCCTCTAGTAGTCATCCCCAGCATCATATTAAATCTGGAGGACTGCCATTCTTGGACTGTGCATGCTGCCAGCCATCTGAACCACAAACATCAAATAAACACACAAAAGAGCTGCTTTTCTCCAGTGTTAGATGAAACAAATTTGTGCCCTGACATAAAAGCACTGAGATGTCTCACACACAATACAGATCAGTGAGGACCATCTGGTTGGTTTCATTTACAGCCAGACACAAAAATGAGGAAAGTTGTCACACTACAAGAAAGGATTTTCCTGTTTTGGAATTACTGCAGCATGCTGGATTGTATACTGTGTCAATGGTTTGTTTAATATCTAGCTGTAAGAAAACAAAGAGAATGAACTGGGTTGTAAAGCTACTGACAGACTCTGAATCCAGAGACTGAACTCCTCAGCAGAAAGGGCTGTGCAGCAATATCTACAGAAATCACAGAGATCATCCAAAGGCTGGAGTGCTCTCCAGTGAAGACATGATGAGAATGCTGAGCTTGTTCAGTCTGGACAAGGGAAGGCTCCACAAGACCTTAGAGCATCTCCCAGTACTTAAAAGTAAGATGGGCATACATTTTTTAGCAGGGCCTTTTGCAACAGCATAACAGCCAATGGTTTCATACAAAAGAGTGTAGACTCAAATTAGATATAGGAAAGAAAATTTTCACAATGAGAGTGTTAAAACATTGGCACAGGTTTCCCAGAGAGATGGCAGATGTCTCATCCCTGGGAACATCCAAGGAAATTTGGACAGAGCTCTGAGCAGCCTGTTTTAGTTGAACTTGCCCCTGTTTATTGCAGGGGGGTTGTACTGGATGTCCTTTAGTGCTACCTCCCAAGCCAGGCTATTCCATGATTCTAAACACAAACTTATGAAGTCCACATAATGCAGCATGCAGATCTAGAATGGCATCCTCGCTCCTTTAAATTGCCAATGGCAATTTGTCTTTGTTTGTTTTTTAGTAAATATTCTGAAGATGTGGGCATGCAAGACCCATATGAATATTATTATTTATTAATATCTTCAGAGTCAAATCTTAGTCTTCTTAGAGCCCGTAGGACCATGTAATTTTTTTTCTCTCCTCTGTCAAGTATAGACTGCTATAACATTTCTGAATCTGGGGCACAACACAAATCTATTATTTTTCCTAACGTCAGGGTCCACACTGCTGCCCTCATTAATGTGATAGGTATCTTTGGCTGTTCTTGTAGGGAGAAAAACTGCAGAATCAAGTCTTGATTTGATTTTTTAAAAATTATTATGTAATGCATAAGTGAGTATTTGTTTCAGTAATCTTATGCATCTAATGTAATCTTGCTTCATCCCTAATGTATCTGCACTGGCATTAGCATTCTAGCTCAATTGGAATGACACCAGAAATAAATTGGGCATATTAACTGCAGCAAGGCTGCACAAAACATAAATCAGTGCAGAATATACCTGTTACTTAATATTTTATTTTGTTTATAGTAGAGCTATATGAAAATTTAAAGCTTCCAGTCAGCAGCTGGCGCTTTAAAATGTCTAAATTGCACAGATATTTGCTGTGCATCTCACAAAATAAGAAAGTTTGGTTTTCAGAATCTGATGACACACAGTGCATTTCACTGACTACCTTATAGTAGAGGTTGTATGGTTATAACATTTCCCATATTAAAACATTATTAAAGCAGCAGAAGTAACTGTGCTCCGTTTAGTGCATGTGTACTCAGGGGTTAAACACATGTGATTATGCCTCCATAGCACTGAACTTCAGCTCATAGGAGAGAGTGAGCAGCAAGTTAATATAATTTTTCATCTAATGAAAAATTATGTATGTTTAGACATCTCAGGAACAAAAATTAATCTCAAGAAAGTCAGTGCCTGCGTGCAAGAGTGGCTTTCTGTGTCTCAACTTGGCCTGAAGCATGTCCCCAGGCACTCCACTCTTTATCAGAAGTCCATATATAAGACAATATAAAATGGCATTATAAAGCACGCACTTCATATGGCCATGTAAATATATACTCCCTTTTTACATTTTTTGAACTGTTGCTTTACTTTAAGTCCTCAGCCTATATCTACTAAAGTGGAGTGGAATTGATGTACCTTTCAGCAAATGTCTTACATCATTGAACTGAGTCTTATTAAGATGTCCAGGAAATCTCTTCAACCCTTCACTGAGCTAAAAGAATAGCACGGTATGCACTAAAGTTAGTCAAGTATTCTCCTGAAAATGCTCTTTGCAGAACTGCAAGGCTGGTTGCTGCCCTGAGAACAATAGTTCCCTTCTCTGAGTGGCATGTCAAGGTTTCCTTGGTTCCCCCTCTTAGGAGCTGTACTTGTTTAAAAGTAAAAATTGCCCAGCCTGTTTCTATTACATCTGCCAAGACTAAAACCAAAGATCCTTCTTTAAGACCCTCTCCTGCAAGGTGTGCAGCAATTTCAGGATAAGTGATAGAATTGTTACAGTAAAACTTCTGTGCTATGCACATTTTGATCCTCCTCAAACTTCCTTTCTTTTGTAGTATCAGTGCAAATAAAACCAAAATTTTCTCCTCCATCAACAATGCAAATGGACATTTTGGCATTAGCTTTATTAGAAAGGGTATTAGGCCACAGAAAAGAAAAAACAGAACATCACATGAGGTTGTGAGTTGTTTATGTAATTTAGGATTTTGAGATGTAGTTTGCAACAGTCTTTAGCTAGGTCTAAATGAAGTATCAGCATGGCATGCCTCTTTCAATTTTCATTTCCTTTCATGCTGCTTGCTGGTAACAAAACTCTAGTACACAGTTCCCAACAAAACAGTGGCCAGCAATGTTCCCAGATATGAGAGTTGAGATAAGCCCTCATGAGTCATGATCTTAGCAATGTCTCAAAACCAAGCAGAAATCTTATTCAAGGAGATTGGTCAGTACAGGACAGTGGTAATGAGAGAACATTTTTCTATCAGCATGTTGTTGTCTCCTTGTTACCAACACCTGCAATGCAAACTGGATTGCAGGTTGCACTGCAGTGAAACCTGATAAATTCCCTAACAGAAGGATTTTTTTCCTAAGGATGTTGCAGACTTCCCAGCCAAGAGTTTTGCTGTCCAGGGCCTCCTCTGGGCACCTCTCTCCTGCAGCCCATGCTCTTCCATCTAGATCTCAATGTTTACTTGCTAAGGATAAAATGCATCCCTACTTCAGACTGCAATGAAACTAAAGATCTTGGAACCAAATCTGATAGACATCACTGGAGTTAGAAAAGATTAGCTGAGATTTTTTTCATAGGCTTGGTAAACTTAACAATAGATCAATGCTTTAAAAACTCTTCATCCTGCATTTTTGACACTGATGGAAAAATTAATATAATCTGGATGTCATACTTCAGCACCTTTTCACAAACAGCCATCTCTCAGATGATCATTTGCAGATATTTTTCAGACTTTGCAAAGCCTACCATAGAGCAGTAATGACATTAAAACAGAGCCCCATCCCACGAGTGCTTCAAATTCCATACAGGGGGAGCTGTGAAACCAAGCAGCCACATCACAGCCAATGAAAGCTGCTTGATGAAATTGGCTGCAGTTCTTTTGGACAGCCCTTCATCTGTAAGGAATGTTCAGCATAAATTATTCTCACCAAATCTCTGACATGTGTTATGCCTAGTCTGCACTGGGTAAACATAGGTACATATAGATAACATGATAAAATAACACACAAAGTACACAGGGGGATGAATAGAGGAGCAAATTGTCCTGATCCCCAGATCCATGCTCCCACTCAGCTAAATAATCTTCCAAAGCACTTAATAAAATTTTTCAGTCAAGAGCTACATTAATACCAGAGAGTTAATACTTATAAAAGTAGTAGTTCAAATAATTCCAGAGATAATAAATAAGTAGCCTAATCTTAAAAGGATTTCAGCTTCTTCAGTTTCAAGGAAGGATTTGGTACTGGTGGATCCTTTGACATCTGTAAATGTGATCCCTCTAGTGCAGAGAAGCACAATATATTAGACACAAATGGTTTTGCTTATTCCACAACAAAACACAAACCCCATGTGTCTCTTGGGTTTTTTTAATCTTCCAGTAGTTCCCCTAGAGGTGAAATCCAAATGCTTCTAATCAGCTTTTAAAGGCATTTCTGCTTCAGCCCAAGGAAAGTGAACCAGCTTTAATCAACACTATTAGTCACTACCTAGGCTTGCTGAAGGCTCAGTAAACACTTTGTCTCATCAAATTTCCCTTACCATGTTATTTGGGTCTCAGCATGGGGTGGTTTTAAATGGCCATGCAAAGCCAACAAGGGCAGTGTGGAAAGACTTTGGGTATTTAGGGATCCAAACAGGTTGCAAAACACCTTAATTATGCTTATGATTCATGGAATAGTTCTGTTTCCACACCTCCTGTTCTCCTAAACTAAAGGAAGCACTTTTTATCATAATAATGGTCATAAGGTTTTCCAAACAAAGAAGTAATCAGTAGCCTACAGCTCCATTAGCCATGCTGTCACCTACCTTAACTTCCAGCATCTGCTATGCTCTTTGCTTCTGTTTCTCTCTCTAAATGTACCTCTAGCATGAACTCGATTTTAAAATTATTTCCATTTAAGTCAGCCATTAAGAAGTCACTAAGACTTTCTACAGCAGATGCATCATGCATAGATGATTTTGGAAACCTTAAAAATTTAAGATGTGCATTGTGCTCAAACATGTGGAAGCCCAGATTCCTTCCAGTAGATTTATTTCCAGCTGTAAACACATGAAAATTCTCAGAGACCATGAAGTAGATTCTAAATGGATGTTGCTGAAATCTTTGCCTTTGAAAGAGCTGCTTTCCACCTGGATGTCCCTCAGCACAGATGGTTCTTGTTCCGTTTTGCTTTTTGGAACAGTAAAAGCTCTGCAGGATTCTTTGCTGGATATGCTGTTATTTTTTCTCAGCCTAATTTGCCATGTGCAGTATTACCAAAAGTGCTAGATTTGTATTCACTGCCCTCTAAAGAGTATTTAGTCCCTGCAATTCTCACTCCCTTGCCTGTTCTACTTCTGTTTCTAGAAATTTGCCCCTTATCAGTGTCCTCTGTGCCCACTTCATGTGTCATTCTCATCAGGGGCTAAAGAAGAACATGGTCTCTGTTTTAGAAGATGGAGCTTATCAGCCACATGCTGTTCTTTGTACAAATGCAAACAGAATTCAAAGAAAGAGACATCTAAAAAGATGTCTCCCTTTACCACTTATTTCATTTATCCATCTCTCTTTTACCCAAATTGTACAGCTTTATATTGCTCAATTTCTACTGCAGTTGATCTCAGATCAGTCAATACATTTATGAGCCAAAGACACCATCAGTCATGAGAATGGTGTTCACTCTTGTTTGCAGAGGCAAACATAAAACTGGTCATCATAAACCTTTGGAACACACCACCACAAATGCTACCTTCATTTGTGAGCATCCACTTACCTAAACAGGCCTGATGTTTTAGGAAGTAAAGAATTTCTATAATATAAAATTAGACACCAGATTTGCAGAAGAAAAATTTCATTGATACTTATTGTTAGCAGGAGAACACCTGTTATCTCTGAGAAAATAGCATATTCAATGCTAAAGTAGAATTTTTATCAAGTTCAGAACACAGTCAATACTCTCTCTCGACAGACCTTATCTTGAGCATTTGTTTGATTTGTTTCTTGTACAGTCTATAACGTGTGGTTAATTTTGCCTTGACAACATCTCCAATGCTTAAAGCTGACATAGAAATATCAGGGCAATATTACTGTGAACGTTTCAGTGCAGATATGAGAGACACATAGTGGCCTGATGAGAGAATTAATATTTTGTAGAATGTGGTGTTCATGGATATCATATCTTTGTCATAAAAAAATAGGCCAATGGGAATTCTGACTGTAACCTACAAAGAGTGCAATTATTGTTGCTTCTATGACTTAGTACTTCAAAGGAGGCAGGCAGACAGATAAACAAGTCAGGCTGAATTCCACAGCCCTTTGGAGACTCAGGGGAAGTTGCAAGTTTCCCTCTTTACCCACCATTACCATACACAATCAGTTCCAGGTAGAGCACCACCACAGTCAATTGAATCCAGTGGAGCTCATGGGTCACACTGCTTAAATCATGCTGAGGAGAGTTAGGCCTTATCTCTGATCTTTGCAGTTCAAACATTTCAAAAGGGACCTTGTTTTGCAGATACATGTTTCAAGAAGTTATGAAATGAGATATAATTTAAAACACCCCATGACAGCAATAGAATTTAAATGCTATGATGTCTTACTGGATGTGACCCTTTTGTAACTAAAGTGAAACAGGTTTTCACGGAAATTAAATATAAAATGATTGAGATATATTAAGGAACACTGCCATAGGAATCCAAAACTGATCATAACCAGAAGTACCATTTTAAAATGTGGTCTAGCATCTGAGCTCTCACTTGAAACAGGCAGAAAGCCATCTGGCACCAGACATTAGCCAGCACCATTCTCTTTCAGCTTCAGCCAGGCATAAAGAATTTTGAATCAGAACTGTCTTTTGTCACAGCCATGGACTCCAGCTGTGTGTCACCACCAGACTTCCTCATTTTCCATATATCTAACTGAGAAATCTCACAGGCTGGAAAGTGAGATGCAAGAAAACAAAATGTTGCCTCTCTGGGTTTGGTATTTTGGTGGAAAAATGGAAACACTGTTGGTTAATCAACACCACACCTATTTTGCCATAATCTATCAACATTTACAATAACAGAATTGCAGGACACAGAAGGAAGATGAACGTATACTCATTTCCTTCTATGAGTATATTATTTATTGTATTTAATCACTATATTAATCTCTTCCTGTAATGCCTGATGCATGGTAGGCTGTGTCACAAAAGCACAAAAGAAAACCTAATTTTAATTTATTTGGTTTATTTTTTTTTAAATAGGGCCATCTCAACTCTCACTCCTGACAGTGTTTTTAGAAACGCAGCTCATAGTTCACAGGAGCCACCAGGTGCTCAACACATTTGCCATAATCAGCTGGATTCTTACATACCTACACTTGAGTTCAGCACTATAATTTACTTCCCTCCTTCTGAAAGTCTTCAAAATGGAGCCTAAAGTTCTGGGTGCAGATTAAGGTCACACCATACTAGACTTCAGCACTTCCCTAAAGCAAATATCTTACTAAGCCTCATATAGTTTTAAGATGACCAATGAATGGGAGCCTAAATTTTCAGATCATAAAACAAAAAACAGAATTACCATATAGTCACTGCAAAGACTGTGTACAGTGATTATTTGGATTTGATTTTTGGCTTTGGTTCTTTTAGAACAACCTTACCAGTATTTTCTGTCAAGTCAATTGAAACAGGACTTAGGGTTTTTAACAATGCTGAAAAAAAAATGAAAACAACCACAGAAACCATTCAATGCAATATCTGTTTAACTCCATTCTATTTCATGTCTGCTACACTCCTAGAGATGTTTCATTTGATACTTTTCTTTTACCTTCTTTTTCGATCATATCACATTTTTAAATGAAATGTTGTTTCAGCTTCAAAATGAGACATTAAGGAATTTTGTGGTAGAAAAATGTAAAAAAAAAAACAACAGCTTGCATCTCCAAAGTAAATTATCCTTTCAAGTCTAAAAAATTTAAATGCTTCAATGTTTTCAGGAATTTCCTTTTTTCCTCCCAAATGTCAATCAAAGGTAGCTGAAATCTTCAAATGCATTTTTGATTAAATTTAAATTTGCGGTTTGTATCTGAAATGTAGTCCAAACTTGGCTACATAATTATTTAGAAAAGGCACAACTGTAAGCATGTAAATTGATTATTTTAACATATTATATCACTATTTTGTGTGGAATTGTATTAGTCTGGGTAAGAAGCATATTTTGCTTATACATCATTTCTCTACTTATTGGGTTTCACAACTGCACACATCTGCTTCATGTATGGTTTGAAACCACAAAGAAAACCTAATGCCAGTTGTGAAATTTTTTTCACAGTGTTTTACATGCATATGAAACAGAAAAGAATGGATTTTGCTCCCAAAACTGCTGGTTTATAGCTGGGGGCAGCCAAACAGAGAAACTTGGCAAATTTAGATTAGAAATAAGTGAAAATTAATTACTGGAAGAATGCAACATTGATGAAGACTGTTGTCTTCCAAAAAAGAAAAGACTAGAAATCAAGTCATGCCTGAGTTCTTAAAGCAGAACGTATTTGAATACATCATTTAGTTTGAATTGTTAGTACTTGAAGTACAGGATTCTTTTTTTTTTTTTTTTATCCCAGTGAATTTAACATTTCTTTCTTTTATTACCTCTCTTTCTATTCCCTTACCCCCCACCAGAGTTGTCCAGGTGTTTGGATTAGTTTGACATATCCTACATAATTTTTATATGAAATTCCATCCCTTCAAAAAGGGGCATTATTACTGACTGCATATCAACTCAAGATGAAGTTTTGAATTAAAAGATTTTCAATATAATTTTCAATTAATAAAAAACGAAGCCTACTGCAAATAAATACAATGTATATCAGGTTCAGACTTGAATCATCTATAGAGGTGTCAGCAACAAAGCACATGCATTGTCATCACTGACATTTCTTTGACTTTGGTATTGCTCTAAAACCCATTAACAGGTCCTTTTTAAATGAATGAATTAAAGCAATTTTCTCTGGAATTCTCATATTGCTTCCAAATACACATGAAACAAGAAAAATCGTAATGTTTTTCAATGCAGTCAAAGTTTCTTTTTGGGTGTGTAAGTCAAATTGGTCAGTTTACAGAAGCTCCATGCATGTAGAGAGTTTAAAAAATTGTTTGCTAAATTCTTCAGTTATAATTCTTTTAAAAATCCTATTATGTTTGGTTACACAAGACTGCATTTAATATACTTAAAGATGCAGTACTCCTTAGCTGTGACATATTTATGGGCTGTGCATTAAAAAGTTTATAAAATAAGCAGTATATTCTCAGTGTCAAACAGTTCTCAATGAAGATAATTATTCATTCTGTCTGTTTGCAATTAGGTAAGAGATAATTTATGATTATGAAGATAAGTGTGCAATTTTTTTTGAATACTGTATTTTCTTACAGAAATGTTCCTATAATATAGCCAGAGCCCATAAATTACTTACCCTATGTTTCAGTCAGATTTCTTGTAGGATTAATAGACATATGGATTCTATCTCAATAGCATGGGTCAAAAATAATGAACAGGATGCAGACTATCAAGAGATTCCTCATAACTTGGTGAAAATAAATCCAGGCTTGACATTGACTGATCTGGGACTGGCAAGCGATGGAACTGATTTTATCTGTTCCCCATAGAAAAATGGTGAGGTCACAACCTCAAAAGCTTCTTCTTAGATAAGGATTCAAAGGTTGAATGCTGATTTGTTTTATAGCCAGTTTTATCTGCAAACTGAGTGGAAGCCTTTCATGATCAGACTCTCTCCCTCAGATTTCTATTGAAATTTCACACAGTACACATGTCTTAGAAAAATAGCCTCTGTCATCACATTATAAGCCTTTGGTGACAACAGAAACATGCACAGTAAAAGGTTTTATTCTAACCAGAAGAAAATGAAAGAAACTTGGATTTTAAGAGCAGTTTATTTTAGTTCATATGGATATTATTAATTAATTTTTTATACACTTTAGTGCAGTTTAGCTCTCAGTATAAGTATTGAAATACTATGGGCAGAATTTACCCACACAGAGATTCTGGAAAACAAAGCTGAGTGGGAGGATGCTTCTCCTATTTTACCTTTCTCTCAGCCCACAGAAAGGGTCATCTCATATTTATGTTCCACATATTTACAGACCAAGAGAGAGGCAGGCTGAAAGACCATTTCAGATGCTGCAAAGCCCTGCAGATGGTCCCAGCCAGACATCCTTGTGCAGCAGTAGTCAAAACCACACAAATAAGGAACAAATAAGAACAAAGTGGATCCTAAAATGCTCCAGAGAAAAACTCAGCACACAGCTAAAATATGGTATAAATTTCTTAATGTTTTCCAGAGGTGTTATTTTACATTTAGATTAAATCCCTGAAAATTTGACCATTATTAAGCTATTTGTCTTCCATGCACATGCAAAGTATCTACAATAATTAAAGTTTTAATGGATTTTTCTGCTACTCAAAAAAAAAAATAAAAACCCAAAAAACATCAATATTAATATCACTGATCTAGGGGAAAAAGAAAAAAAAGGAGTCACCTTTGACATTAAAATAAATCTCAGAAATTTTACCTAAAATGTAAGCCATTTTTGCTGCAAAATTACCAGTTTCAAAAAAGAGGGGGTGGAAATGTATGTGCTTCTTCAACCATGACAATAGTATTGCTACTTCATTCTCATAATGTTATGGGACCCCAGGCAGCTCCCAGCCTCATCCTGGAATGATGGCATATTTCATGATTATGTCCAACTCTGGCAGATAAGAGCATTTATATGCTAATAGCAGCAATATGTGCAGCTCTAGAATTTCACCATCAGCAGTGAAGCTTTTAATCACAATAAGCCTTATGGGCCCGATTTATCTACTTTTTTTTAAAAAAAGGGATTATAATACCTACATAGGTGTTCCAAAATGTATTTCCTTTACATCAACTTTTAGGACCCTGTAAAATAAGAAATGAATGGGAAATGATACCTCAGAGGATTGGATTATTAATAAGGGGTGGATTAGGCTTAACTTCTTCAAATCCCAAGAGAAAATGGAAGCTATATCACGATGGCTGGGTGGTGTTTGGACAAATGGAGAACCAGAAGCTCTGCCAGGAGCCCACAGAATCATCTTTCCAGAGGAAGCAATAACCTACAGCCACAACTGGAATTTGCACAGGCCATAAAGGAACAAAACTCTCCTTCCCACTCACCATGCTGCCTGTAAAGGTGGTTTGGTCTGTTTATACCAGTAACTATTAGGAGCATGCCTTTTTTATAGCTGACAGCCCTGTGTGTCCAGGTGGTCTCACTGTTTCAATTCTATGTTCAGTTAGGTCCCATCTGGCACAGAAATTCAATTTTGCCATCATGTTGCTCAGGGCTGACTTAAGAGCACGAGAGCAATTTGAGCTTCCCACCATCAGGACTGCTGAGCAGTGGCTTGTTGTAAAAAATAAATCCCCACAGCCAT
>JAHXMQ010012340.1:769165-780362 GCA_020466415.1 Ammodramus savannarum pratensis | reverse complement strand
AACAATACACAAACACTCTTGCCACAAAAAGTGGAAAATGTTGACAGCCAACATTCTCAGAATCAGTCTTTTATATTTTTATCACAGCTGTCATCAGCAAAGAGAGATCTGAAATGCTGTTAAGACCTCTTTTCTGAGGTCTGTGTGCATCTGGAGAATGATATCTTAGCTGCAAAGCACATTGTGATTTGCTAATATTATCCTAGCTATAATCCAGGTGTTCTTATTTTTATTTACAGAGATAAAAATATGTCTTTTCCTATCCACCCCTCAATCCATCACTGTGAGAGAAAAGAGGTAAATACTAATTATCAGTTCTTTTTAATTGCAGTCCTGACTTATTTCTAAATAAAAATTTATCTAGAATGTATGGGTTTGTTCAGGCAAACAGGTGAGCACATTTTTAAGGAGAGAAGGCATTTGGAAAAGAAAAAATATTAAATAATGGGCATTCTAATCTTTATGGCTGGAAAAGGATAACTACTCTACTGTTTAATTTCTGTGAATTGAATGAAAAGTTTGTCTGCTTTAAAAATTTCTTATATTTAACACCTCTGTGTGGTATTATACCATACCTCAGCTCAGAGGATTCCAAAGGAATTTTCTGCTTTTCTCCCATCTTATGCATTTGCAATTAAAGAAAATGGTGGAGCATGGAAATGGAAAAAATCCCCTTTCATAAGACTTTTAAATTTAACAGCAGTGAATTTTGAGCAGTATGCATACAGAAACACACATATTTCTTCTGTTCATTAGCAGTAGGGATATGTGCAAAATAGACACTCATTCTCCCTATAACTTTCTGACATTTGGTCCTTTAACCATGGAAAAACAGCAACCTCAGTTTTTTTGCAGATGCAAAATGGATACCCTGTCTGCCAGCTATTAACTCCCCCTCAGTCTTTCCTATCTGGTTAATAGGATTATTTCCTTGTCTGATTTTGCTTTTCTAACTTCCTATGTAAATGGAAGTTGTTCCTATGTAAATGGTGTCCTTCTAAAAGCAGCACATGCAGAGCTATTTTAACCATACTGGATTTTGAGATCTGCCTCAAAACACTCCATGTCCCAGCTATGAGCTGGAATGAGAATTGGATCCAGCTGGTGCCTCCACCCCTAGAAACTAAAAGTAGACAAGCTTAAATGTCTGGTATGCAGCTTTGTAGTGGGTCTGATTTAACAGCAGTAAAAAATTTACTTGAGCATGTTCTCTGAGCAGGAACTGATCTGTTGCATCACTTCAGTTTGTTCAGATATCCCGAGATCTTCCCTTGTTCTGGCAACCCCATTGTTTCTTTCACTGCAAATATGACTCATTTTCCTCTCTGCATACATCCCACTCTTTCTGACCTTTTTCCCCCTTAAGGCATTTTCCCCCTAGACAGGCTCTTCTTCAGGCTTGCCCTGTGTCACAACAAAGGTCCCAGCTGCTTCTTCAGTTCCTAACTGAGAAGCTGGAACTGTCATTTAACTACTTTAATGATTTTTATGAAGAAACACAGTAGATTGGACCCCTGCTGCAGACCTGGACAAATGTTACCCTATAAACCAGATTACAAAGGAGAAGTAAACCCTCAGCTTTCCTAAGTGCAACATAGCCTGCAGAAATTGTAAGTAAAGCAAGAGGTGCTTAATACCTCTAATTAATTTATCTGCTTCCAAATGAAACCATGCTCTGTCTTCAAGATAATGTTAGACCTTAATTAGACCATCAGTGCTCACACATAAGCAGCCCCTACAGAGTAAATTTAAGCACAGTTACTTGGACTTGTAGCTACCTCTCCAATATAAAGTCTCTTGTATGAATGACAAAAGACCCAACAGAGGCCTCAACGAATAATACACTCAAATCTAATCTCAATTTCCCAGCTGTTGAGAGATAATGATAATATTGCTCCTTATTATCCTTTGATGATCTTGTCTAGTGAGAGAGCTTGATCTGTGTGAAGGAGCTCTGTGCAGTCCTATGAACCAGGAGCACAGGAACTTATTGAGGCCCAGGAATTCCTGCTGTCTAAAAAGTGCTAGCAATGGATATTGAGAGCCTAGGTAGAATATTGGAATATGAACAGAAGAGAACGAACAGTTTTTGATTATTGTAATGAGGAAAATGCATTTTTGCTGTGATGAGGCCTGGGTTGAATTTCTAGCTGATTTTTATTTTGTTGCATGAATTAGTTTTCTATTTCTAATTATCATTAGCAAGAGAGTAAAAAAGCATTCAGTTCCCTGCTGCTAAAAAGTGAAAGGAGAAATAAATTAGAGACTGTTTATGCAAAGAAAAAGGAAAAAAAAAAAACAGAGCAAATAATAATCACAAGTTCAGCCTCCTCTGAAGGAAGATGATCCACAAGCTCTCTGAAGTAAGAAGCTGTGCACCTTCCTATAGAGTGCAATAAATTTCCTTCTAAAAATGAAGTAATTTTTGAGCTATTGTATGTACTTACCTTATGAATAAAGTGACAGCACTGCTATTAAAATTTGATGTCCTCAATATTTTAATGTTAAAATAAATAAAACTGTTAGAAGCTGTAAGACTCCTTCATTCTTTCTCTGAGAAGGCCAAACTTCTTTAATTTCAATGGATGTTAGTTTATGATTGAGAAGCGGGTTCTTGATAGGAAATTGTATGAATTTGTGTTTCTGTAGCAATCAGAAGCTGCATAGATAGTTCATAAAGCATGCAGTGCATTGCTCTGTCAGTGCCAGCTAGCATTCTGGGGCTTTATTAGTACAATAGGTCATGGGGATGACAAGCTTGAAGCTAGAAATAATTATCTAATGATTGTTTTTAAAATTCATGCTCCTTTGCTTCAAGGTACAGCGAGAGATTTTTTTTTTATTAATGCACACAGCTTTCAAATACAAAGGCAAGGAAAGAAATTCAAAACAGAAGATAGTAAATTTAGTTACTGGCAGAAATTACTGTTAGAACAGAACTGCTTCTTTTACATCCAAGACATTAAAGTGTAAAGAAGAAAAAGTTCAAGATCATATTCTAGTATGCCCACTGCCCAAGAATGCATAAATTGGAAATTTATGTTGATAATATGAAATATACTTGAGGTTATCTAAAGTCCAGGACTAATACTGTTCCAGAAGAGCTTGGAGCATCAAACAAGGATTTGCTTCCAAAGGACAGAGCAGGTGTATGTGCCACTCCATGCACAATTTGGTAGATGTGCTGAATGGTAGCAGAATTACCAAATTACTTCCTCAGCATAAAAAGGCCTTAAAATAACCTCCTCTTATGCTGCAATTTTTCAAGTACTGACTTATAGGTATCTTTTGCTTTATTTTGCTTTAAAATTCACTTTTTTAAAACATAAAAAACATAGAAAGAAATACAACAGCAGAAGAGTCTGGAAATCAACAATTTTGACCCTGAGTTGCATTTTCCCCTGCTGGCAAAAGAAGGTGCAGCATGGCGAAGAGCAGGGATAAGTGATGTGGAAAAGAAAGAAAGCAAAAGCAGAGAGGTAGTGAAGGAAAATGTGCAAGTAGTGGAAGGACTCTGTAGGAGGCCAGTTGTATAATGATACCAAGGTAAAGAGCCTGTGCCAAAAAGGTTTGGAAGGTACAACAGCATGCTTGATATTCATCAAATTGCTTCTTGTGAGAATGGCCTGGATATTTCTGAGACTGAGTTGGCTGCTATAGTTCTATCCAAGATCTTCACATCTCTCCCCAATCTCCACTCTCCCTGTTTCCAGAGCTGTAAATATTGCAGGAGTTCCCAACCCATAGGTTGCCCACCTGTTTTATCATGTCTCCAGAACAGACACAGACTAAACCATTTGAGAAAAGGTTTCAGCAGAAATGAATGCAAATATTCACAACTAAGGGAAGCAGAAGGCCTGTTTTCCAAATCTCAAGTTCTACTCTCAAGTTCTGCAATAGTCCCAAGACTGTCCTAAGTCAAACAGTTAAAACTAAATCTCCTGTAGGTGCTAAGTGTAGGCAAAGAAGGTGGTGGTTTATTCTACAAACATCTGGAGCTGCAAAGAAAAAAATTGTTATTCACTGGCAGTCATTGTTTCTGATTAAAATTGGCAGAGTGGTGAGAGTGATTAATCTAATTCTCTTAGAATTGTACTGGGAAATTAAGATGTTAATGGAGAAGAATCAGAAAAAAAAAAAATTGCTTCTATGTTGCTTAGGAAATAAGGTACCATTGACTCATAGCTCATGTGCCAGGTCAGCCTCCTTCAATCTTTCCTATTCCACTAGATTCTTAATTATTCATTGGAATAGAGGAAAGGGTGGAACAGTTCTGGAATTCAAAGATTAAGGTGACTAATGGAAAGAACATATATCATTTTGTCTCTTTTGGGGAAAAAAATCGAGGTAGCTTAGATTTTAATAGATATTTTACATCTTCCAGTAACTTTTCTTTGTGAGACAAGGACTCTCCTAAGACTTTCTAAACAGCATCTGCACATACTTCTGTGTGATTTGTCACTGCTGTTCACAGGCACTTTGTTTTCCTTGTGCAATGAATTTTTATGCAACATTTCTTACTTGGGACTAAATATTCTGCCAGTTGATGGCAACCCAGGTTTACATGAAGTTACCTAGATCTAGGGCTAGATGAATGCAAGGATTTAACCACTATAAAGCGGAGAATCCCACACCCTCTGACAGTCAGGAATTGATCCCAGTCTCTCCCTACGATCCATGAGCACTTTGTCCTGACTGGCTGGTTAGATCCTGGTTATCCTGTACTGAGACTCATCAGGATCACAGCCTTGGTCCCTGTATTCCTTCCTCCATGAGGATCCACTGATTCCTGCTGTTTGCAGGCAGTTTCAGAGCAGACTCTCTTGTATTTGGGGAACTAAATTCACAGCAAGCAGTGGTGGATCTTGCAGCCACCGTTGTGATTAATTTATGGAGCTCTGAAGTGTGCTCTGATTGCTTTATTTCTCAAGCCCAGCACTGGGCTGGTGTAACGTTGTCACCTCCATCTCACAGAAGCAAATCTCAATTGAAAAGAGGCCCAGTACTTTACACCTGGTCACACTGAGGAAATAGGAAATGTGTGGAGCTAAAATCACCCCCTCAGTCTTTCCGTCTTCTGCTTTAAGGCTCTGCTTGCTGATGGAAATGGGAGAGTAGGTGGGAAGGACCTTACACACATAAACACTTCACCTGTTTTTTCATCACCAAACCCCCTGCTTGACATTTCCTCTGAGAGATTCCATCATTTGGAATGGGAAGGGGAAGCTGTTAAAGAGAAGATTTTCCATTAGCCTAACGTACATATATCCCCCAAAGCAACATTTCATCAGCACCGGAATGCAGTGGTAAAACTGGATTTTTTTCAGTAATTCACATGTAAATTTTTATAAAAACACTTTCTTTCTTAACTTCACCTTCCTATGTGTTCCTATTCTAGATATGACTTATAGAGCACCCAAACATTTCATCAAACACTGAATGGGAAAGCAGCAGCTTTTTCATACAAACTGATTTGTTAGCAAAGGATAAATCAATGCGGCAGGCAGAAGTACAGTGGAGATTATAACACACTTGGTAAATGTAGAAGGCCTCCCAGGTGGGAAGGGCTGGTTATTGTAAGGAGGAAATAATGATTTATGGTTTGTAAAAGAGGAAGTTTCCTTTGTAGTGATGTTACATTGCCCTTAAACAGAGTAGGAGGCTGTCATGGTTTAACCCCAGCCATCAACTAAGCCCCACAAAACCACTCATTCATCCCTTGGGGGGCATGGGGAAGACAATCAGAAGAATAAAAATGAGAAAATTTTGGAATTATATAAAGAGAATTTAATCAGGAAAGGAAGAGCCACATAAATAAGCAAAGAAAATGAGGGACTCATAACTATTACTGCATATTAGTTTATTAAAATAAACTATTACTGCACCCTGAGTGGGGTAGCTGAGCTGAGAGAAGGATGAGATTCTTGTTGATGATCAGAAGGCTGGATTTATTGATATATGATATATAATACATTATAACTATACTAATAAGAATAAAGAGAGAAGCTGCAGAGGCTTGCTAAGCTAAGAACAGAAGGCAAAGAATGAACAACAAAGTTCTGTGTCCAGGGAATCTGTCCCTGAGCTTGCTCCTGTGATTGGCCCTTAATTACAAACACAGAACATGATCCAATCACAGGGGCAACCTGCTACATTTCACAGCAGCTTGATAACAGTTGTTTACATTTTTCTTCTGAGGCCTCAACTCCAGAAGAGGAAAAATCCCAAAGAGAGGATTTTATGAAAAAAATGTCTGCGACAATAAACTCCACTCCAGTGGAAGCCAGCACAAAGGGTAGGGGAGGAAATAAGGAAAAAAATCTCACATTCTAAGATATATGTAATGCAAGGTGGTGCTTTTTGAGCTACTTTGCCACTATGATTTTATGCAGGCAAGCATTTTGTCATGAATCTGTAGTCAGGGAAAGGAATAGTCTGGAGAATTTCCTAACATATTTATGAATTGCTAATATGCATGAAATATGGAGGCCAGAGAAAAAAAATATTTGTTAGCAGAAGCTGGAATATTCACACAGTCAGACAGTTACTACCAGGCAATTACATTAAGGAAGTCAAAAGTTTAAACCAATCCTAAATCCCCTTTAGAAAATATTGTCTGCTTAAGGCAGGCATGAGCTAGGTATTTTTCATTTCCAAATAATTACAAGAGTAACAACTGCTGTTCCTTAGCAATGGATTTAAGACTTCAGAATTAAGAATGGGATCTCTGAAATGCTGCAAATGGATCAGCTGGTGATGGAGGGGCATGACACCACCAAATCTGGGTCATGCATTTAAATGACAGACTCTGGTGAAACTCTCATGTTCTTCCCAGGCTACCTTATGCTGCTCAATCCGTAGGCATTGCTAGTTAGCTACCCTGCATTAATTTTATGTATGTGGAATATTCCAAGCAAGTAAAGCAGTGTCCAAGACAATTAAAACCATATTACCCACAAGGGACAGTCACACACCATATTTTTGATTCTAATTTAAATGTCTGAATTAGCACCCTAACCTTCATCCATGATGCACACACCAAAATCAGGGATTCTTCAGAAGGATATTTATCTAAGATCCAACCCATAATGTAGAGAACTCAAATGGCTAATTTGAGCATCTCCTTTAAATGTGTAATCCACCTGTGAGTAATCACTGCTCACAGATTCTTTACTGCAAATGCTGCACAGGCACAATGCACAGGGAGGAGTTTGAATTGGAAGGCAAATCTAATGAATTATTTTGCCTCACCACAGCAAACACAATTCACATGGGTTTATTCTGGGAATATAACAGTGGCTGTACTCAGCCAGGACAAAATTTCATTTAAATCTGCATGCCACCAACATCAGGGAATGGTAGGAGCCCTGGGGAGCACCCAGTGCATAACAAGATGGGGAGCAGACAGTGATATTCCTCCTGCCTTCCAGGCACTCTCCAGGGCCTACAGTGTATTATGTTGTTGTGTTTTTACAGAACCAACTCCTTCCTTTCACCAGCAGCACCTCCTTCTTTAATTGGTTTTAATGAGAAGTGCTGTAAAGCTGAGTGCAGCTCAATGCTCACCAAAGGGGGTCGTAGGCAGAATTCTATGCAGCCTGCAGAGACTCCACATAGTCCAAAGAAAAGCTTTTCTGCTTAACAACCCTGGGAGTCTTTCTTTTTTTATTTTTTTTTTTCTCAGTAGGCTTTTGGCTCAAGCATTGTCAGATGAGGAGAACTTGTAGACAGTTCAAATTTAGCCTTCTTTCTACCAAAATCACGTGTTCTGTGTGCAGACTATGTTCCAAAATCCAGTGGCAGTCCCATGCTTTGAATGTATGCTCATTCCCAGGAACTGGCCCAGGATGACCCAGTTCCCACACCATGATCACCAAACATGCATCAGCAGATAGATTTCAACATCTAAAATGTCAGGCTGCATTGGCCTGAAACCTGAACTTAAAATGACAAGCTTTGAGTCAACTGGCTCCCAAATTACATTTCTAAATAAAGATTCTGCAGCATGTAAAAGCATTGTTTACTCATTCTCATAAACACAATTGGGCAGGACCTCAGCAGGTTCAAGTAAGT
Organism: Ammodramus savannarum pratensis; assembly: GCA_020466415.1. Taxonomy (NCBI): domain Eukaryota; kingdom Metazoa; phylum Chordata; class Aves; order Passeriformes; family Passerellidae; genus Ammodramus; species Ammodramus savannarum. The sequence goes on along the minus strand of JAHXMQ010012340.1, from coordinate 772,289 downwards.
ATAACCTTCATTGAAGTTAATATTTTAAACAAATTTACATTAAGTTCAAGAACTTCATTTTTCTTGGACTTTGCTGTAAATATATTTCCTCTAAGTGTAACTTGAGTCTGTACTTTTGAGAGAAATTGTAGGATTATGTTCTTATAAAAACCTATTTTTAGCATAATCACAGCAGATCATCAAGGCAGTTTAGTTTCTATCAGTATCTTTTGAAACCCACCCTATCCACCTCAAAATGGATAAAAAGCAACTAAGTTATTCAGACAGATAAAATATTAATCCTAAGTAAGGGAACAAGGAAAGAAAAATCAAAATCTTAAATTTCTTACCCTAGGCCTTCTTGCTATGAGGATTCAAGAGTTCACTTCTGCTGCACATTAATCATTTTGGCTAAGGAGGGATGAAATGTCCCCTAAATCAAGTTCTACTCAGCTGTTGAGAGGAACATTTTCAATATTTAGAGAAAGCAGAGATCAAAAAATTCCTCAGTTTTCACCTTCAATGAAAGATTGAGATAGAAGCACGCAACTTATTCTGGCCTCAGTTTCCTTTGTTGAAATGGGTACTTGACAATATTCCATAAGGTTTCATTGGTCACAGACTATTGCAAATGGGGCTAACCTGGACAATGGGGGATTGGGTGTCACAAAGGTGTTTCCCTGCTCAGAGGAGAAAGTGGCTGTGTTTCACTCTGGTTCTTGGAGAAAACATGCACAAAAAATGTGCTTTGGCTTTAGCAGAACATGAAACAAGGACAAAAACACACATAGGCTTGCTTGTCTTGGTTTACTTGGAAAAAAAAAAAATTTCTTGTATTCTCATGTGATAAAATAATAGAAGAGTAGTCAAGGTGAAAATGTATTATTGTTAGTCTCCATTCAAACTGATTATGAGAGAGCATCACATTGTCTCTGTAAAGGTATTGCTGCTCTTACAGAGGCTGGAGAGCTTTTTAATTTGTTTTTCTATAAGTTTTTTCCAGACTCTTCATTGGTGACCTCAGAAACAAAAGGAACCCCTGCTGGAGGAGCTGGAAAAATCCATTCCTTTTACAAAAGAACCTTTAAAAAGGAATATGTTATCCCTCCCCATGTCCACCACCACATGCTCAGAGATAGAGGGGAAAAAATATTAGACATTAAGTTATGGATACCTACTACCAATAATTAATTAAATTGTGGTAGAAAATCAGCACCTACAACTGGGGAAGAGAGTTTTAAAGTTAGGTTGCAAATGAGAATGTTTGTGAGAAGGAATTGTCAAATGCAACAATAAAGAGGGAACTAAGACAGTGAGAAGAGGCTGGTAGCTGGATATATTTAAAGCAAAAATAGAATTCTTCTCAATATTAACATAAAATTAGGAGTGTAGGGTTTGAGAGTCCATTGCAGCAAATGTCCAATATAAATTTTATAATAAAAGTGAGGCACCTGGATTTTACAGCACAAACATCAAACTGTAAAGGTTTGACTGGGACAGTCCTGGATCCAAGCACCAGCCTGCTCCCTCATGAACCCTTGTCTCTGCGATAATTATAAAGTCAGAAAACATTACTTAATTATGTATGATCACAAGTGGAGAATAACTCAAAAAATATAGCCCTAGATAAGCAATCTCAGGTTTTACACAAATAGCCCAATGAATTCTGGGGCTTGTTTCCAAAAGTTGCAGTTCATTATTGGTGGACACTAGGGCCAGATGAAAAACTCACTATTTCCCTAAATTTGTAACTCTAACTGCAGGTTACCTTTAGATCTGTCCAAAACAATTTTGCTACCTTGGAGCTTTTGTTGGTTTGGTGCATCTCTGCTTTCTGAACACTTTCTGTGAGTATTTAAATTTTGAAAAGACTTCAGGTGAGATCCTTAAGTCACACTGTACACTTCTATTTTTCTACAGAATACATACAATTTTAAAGCTAATGTCCAAGTCTAAGATTCAAATATTAATTTGAATTTTACATTCTTCAAGTATTTGTGAGGAAAAGAAAAGCCATTCTAAGAAATGCCTCCCACTAAAATTAGAGTATTCATGGATTACAAATCCCTGTGTGGTATGAACAGGGAATCTGCACATTTAATAAAAACTGAAAATATTAAAAATACACACAGAAAATTGTGTGCCTGCCTTGAGGGTATCTGCAGAGTGATATCTCCTGAAAGAGGGATCCTTTTGAAGGACCCTTTTACCAGAGGATCTGGGTGAACAATGCAAAGCACACAGCAAGGTAAGACAGTAAAGGATAAAATTAATATGCTAAAGTAGACAGAGTTTGTTGTGAGGGAACCTGATCCTAACAGCTGCAAAGGGTTAGATACATGTTATGATTCCTCATGGAGAAAAAGTAAGCAGTTTAATATTTTTTGCTCTTTTAAGTTATTGTAATGGATTTCTGAATGTTATATTAGTGAATTATTCATAACTATTCAACACTAACTTCAGCAGAAATACAGAGGATAAATGTATGACCATGTCTGCCACTACAAATTTCTGGATTGAGAAATAGTTGATTATTGTAAAGTTAATCATGGTGGGAAAAAAGGGTGTATCAAGAAAATTTCCTTATATCTTTTTCTTTTTTGATTTCCATTGACAAGCATGGCAGGATCATCAGGTGCTCAGAGAAGCAAAAAGCATATAAAAAAAACAAGTTTAAAAAAAACCATATAATTTTCACTGCAGCCATCAGCCTGCAGCTATTACAAATGAGTAATTTATAAGTGTGTAATTTACAGAATGTGTATGGAAGCACATTTAATGCTGATTCAAAGACAGCTTGGATGTGTAATGAGGTTTTTATAGCGTATTGTGCTAGGTTTAATGCAGGCATGTAGGTACAGCTTCCTCAGCAATCACTAACGCTTGGTTGGGGGTGCTTTCTTTCTTTTAAGCCTGAAAAATGCGCTTTTAAATAGAACTCCAGAAAAAATTTACATAATTATTTCAAATCTGTCAATGTCTGTTCTTTGGACACGATCACTCTGTAATATATGGAGGCTACATTAGTTATGAGAGGTATTTTTAAACTGTCACAACACTACCTAGATGAGAAAACTAATCCTGTGCTTAATGCATGGCTGGATCCTTCTGGAAAATAATGAGAGGCATCCTAGGGAGAAAGGAC
>JAHXMQ010012340.1:739788-753054 GCA_020466415.1 Ammodramus savannarum pratensis | reverse complement strand
AAACATCCATGATGGTACTACAGTGTGAGCAAGACCTGGAGTTTGTGAAGAAGATGATCCTCATGGAAAGCTCACAAGCAGCTTCACAGGTAATCAATCTTACTTTCCTCTTGCAATGATAATCCATCGCCACATACCACACTTGAGACTTAGCCCATTATCATCAATAGAGTACTTTGCATTGACTTCAGAAGACCAGCCTTGAAAGCAGTGTAATAAATGAAAAATTAGCAAAAGGGGTTTTAATTGAAGAAAACCATCTGCCAACAATATCTACCAAGAGAGAGATCTTTAAAATTGTAGTGCTCCTTCACTGACATTCTTGAACCAGTCACAGAAATCTTATTCCACAGAGCCACCATTGCCCTGTAATTTAAAAGCAAGTGAAAATCAGCACTTAATCAGATCAGAATGTGTTAGTCAGAGGACATGCACATAAAGACAACAATACATTATAAATCCATTTAGCAGAGCACCCTTCAGGATAATTTGCTCACTTGCAGAGAATACTGTCTTGACAAGAACCTTTAGAATAACACTTACAGCTCTATTACATGATATGGATTTTCAACTAGAGTCAGCAGAAATAGAATTTAAAAGTACTTCAGACTACTTCATTATTGACATGATGCCCTGGCTACTGTATTCCCTCAGATAGCCATTGTCATTAGAGGAACTGCTCTGACATTCTTTGCTATAACTCTAAAGAACAGTTATTCTCTAATTCAGTAACTTATAGAGCAATGTGCCCCTTCTGTGAGAGATAGGAAGGAAGAAATACAAAATCATTCTCTCCTGCTTCAATAATTTTGTTGCTTTGGTTAACCACAGAGATATGCCTCGTTTGGGAAGTTTCTGTACAGTTGGAAAGTTGGATTTATCTCCACAGACTGTGGGTGGGTGATACCCACTGAATTTATTAACACAGATTCTTCACACAGCTACAGCACTAATTCCTTGTGTTTCACTCACTGAAAGCATCTAATCAGGGTCCAAACAGCAAACATTTCTGACTGGATTTAGAAAACCTGTCTTCTTCACACCTTCACTCATGTAAAATACACTGTTCGAGAAGGCAAAGAGCTTTTTGTCTATAACAAAATAGGCATTACAATTAATTCAGGTCCTCAATTTGAAATTCAGATAATCAAAACACATATTTGGTGTCTAGGAATATCTGAACAGATGGAAACAAAAAAAAAAAAATCAGCATTTCAGAATTATACCCTATTTTGTCATGACCATACTAGTCAAATTTACTGGAGGAAAAAAAGCAGTGAAGGGGGTAGAAGGCCCTTACACATATAATGCAGCCATCAAAACTGTACCTGGCATAAGAACACATGCACAGATGCTTCCTATACTAAATAGGGGAAAATTTGGGAGTTCTAATTTCTCTGAGTTCCTAGCAGGCAATCTCTTCTAGATTTGACAATCTGTTGCATTTCTGCAAATGTAAAGTGAGAATTCTACAGCAAGTATCTCCAGGAGCTTTCAAACATCCTTAATGTCACATAATGGTGACAGTGAACTTCCTCAGTGCCTTCCTAGTTACTGCACTTATTTGTCAGCCTGCTCCTCAAAGCACAAGTTTATCCTGCCAGGAAATAATGATGAGAGAAGTCAAACAGTTGGTAGGAGAACTGTGTGTTTACCATACTTCAGAAGAAAAAGCAGGGAGAAAGAGTTCCTTCTTCTTCCCAACAAACACATACAATAAATAATGTGATAAATAAAAGTGTTTTGATATAGCTTGGTATATGCACTCAATAGAGTGAACCACTGCAGGTCACAATTAAAGTGGCTGGCATGTGAAGATCCTAAATATCAGAGAGAAACCAGCAGTCATAAAAACGAGCTATAAAAAATTAATAAATACTCATAGCCTGAGCTACATCTTCACCAGCAAGACTTTGTATGAGCTACAAAGGGATATGGGATACTGTGGGATTTTTGGTAAAACATCATCCCTCTTCCCAAAGCAATCTTTCAATCCCTACCAAGTTTGATTTGGATAACATGAAGGTGTAAAAACACTGACACCTTCAGAACTGTCCTAAGAAAACTATTAATACACACAACGAGACCCTTAAAAAAACAGCTCGTGAAGACAGATTTAAACACAAAATCAACACTAAATACACTAATTTGCTGATAGAAATCTCTTCTAAGAAGAAGGTTTACCTTTTAGAAAGACCTTCAACATTTTTGACCCACCTTGTTTTGTGCATTCCTACCTGAATATCCATCAGCTCTGGAGCTAAGTGCAGCACCTTCAGCTCCAGGGGTTCAGTAAATGGAGAATTTGTTTGGGGGGTCACAGTGAGCCCACACACACTCGTATAAATGTCAGGGTGGCCACTGCTAACCCAAGGCCTTCTCCAACAGGCTGGATCAGCCATGACCCCACCAAACCACGCTGTTCTCAACAGGGATGCTGAAATACCTTCAGTATCAGCACCTCCATCACATGTTTGCTTTAAATTTACACTGTCTGTAGTTTAAATGTAGGTATCAGCCTTTAAAAAAGAAATTGCTGAATAAAATTTGACGGCCTGCTATAAATCAGATTTGATGATCCTGGCCTTAAAAACTTACTGATTTTACATAAAAATGAAGTTTAATCAACCTCTGTCTTCTCTCCTATGGTGCTGCATTAAGAGCAGTTATCAGGTTCTGTTATGCAAAGTACTTCAACACAATCTTATAGAAAAACTCCATGAAAGAATATGTCTATGGGCAGGAGTAAAAATGTCCTTAATTTTTAAAATTTTGTTCACCTTATAAAATATCTCTCCCAACTTAAGCCTCAGTATTCATAAATCAGTACCTATAATATTCTACTATATACATGAAAGTGTAAATGAAAAATAATCTGCTACATGAAATTTCCCAGATGCTTGAAGCTTAGTGGGCAATGTATAATGTTTGCTCCTACCTGATGATATCATAGGCAGAGAAAGGGCACTTCTGAAGTCATGCAAATCTCTCACACTGTTCATGGATTTATTGAATAACACAAAGTTCCCAAAAACCTTTTATCTGTGAAGCCACAGAATGCACAAGAATCCATTAACATGTGCATAGGCCTTCTGGATACAATGCTTCATCTAATCAGCTTTCTAGCAACCCTAATGACAGCTATGGTGATAGCCACCGTGTAGTGAAAGAGCATTAACAGCATTTTACATTTATTTTTTTACTGCACCGGAAAATTTTTTAATTTAATTTCAATTCTCATTATATAAGGTCTGATTGAAAATAACAAACCTGAAAGGAAAGCGATCTCATTTAACTGTAGTGCTTGGTAAAACTTCATTTTTAAGGGTTGCTTTCATTTCATTTTATATAACTTGTTGGGGAGGGGAGGTGGTTAATGACAAATAGTAAGGGGGGGGGGTTGCATTTAAAATCCTACTCAGCAACTTGATAGGTCTCAGTACCAGAAAGTGCAAACAGTGAATGAATTATGGGCTTCATTTATCCTTCTCTTTTTGTCAGCCGTGTGTTACATTAAGAAACTCACTTATTGTGAGTGCTGTTGGCTCAGGTCCCTTGGAGCTGGCATTTGCTGTGACACAGGGGTGAACAGCAAATGAATAAATGGCTCTGGGAAGGGAAGGCCAGAGTATCCACCAGTTTAAAACTAAATACAGTAGTTTTCATCACTGCAGACTCATGAAATAGAGTCCAAGAGCATAATGACAAGCCACCCTGGTCATCAGAGATCACACAGTACTGTTATTAAAAAAAAAAAAAAAAAAAAAAAAGACATAAATCTCAGCATCCATGAAATGTGGGTAAAATTATCTTCATTTTGAAAGCAATTTAAGACATAGGGGTTAAACAAATCAAGTAAGGTGATATAGCAAGTCACTGGCAGAGCCAAGAATACAATACCAGATTCCTTACTCTCCACCTAGTGCTCTCATCACTGGGACACAGGGCTAAGAAAATAAGGGGTTCCAACCTGACAGAAATAAAAAAGTCCCATAAATTCTACTTTCTACTTGCAAGTAGGGTTTGGAGTGTGCATCTCAGTGCAAGGAGAGGTGATTGACATCAACTCCTGCTCCACAGCTATTGCAGAGGTCATGACCACTCATTTCCTCTCCTTTCATTCCTCAGCCTGGTCATTACCTCCTTAGGGATAATTAAATATGGTTGTACTGAACATTTCAAAATGGGGAAAACTCATGGTTTTTTTTCACTGGGACATTGTACAGTCAAACAACAAAAATGTTTTCTTCATGTAACCTCTGCTGCTGTTATACAGCCAACCAATATCACTCAGTCTTTCTATCTCATAAGGCAGATGAATCACATAGATAGAAGTAGGACTAGTAATATATTAGTGGAAGGGGAGAAGAAGCAGCAGCAAATGGATTGAAAAGCCTACATCCTTCACCCTTTGTGAGAAGTGAGATGAAAAAATATGAGCAATAATGAATAACCAAACAGATGGGTTATTATCTTCATTGAAATTTGACATTTCCTCAGGTGAATGGCTTTACTGGCTGATCAAGATTGGCACTTTGCCCTCAATAGTAGCCATTCCTGAGTGTTCAATTTATTAGCAAAAGAAAAGAAGATGTAATACACATAGCCATTGAGAATTCTCACTGGCATGTGATGATAGTTCATCTCTCTGAGTCCAGGAAGGAACACACTCTTGAAATTTTTCCAGCACATTTAATGTTGCAGATATGACCGTCCAAATTAATTTTAAGTCTAAGTTCAGATTAAAGTCATCAACAGACTCAGAAGCTAATATAAACAAGATATTTTAATGTAAACAAAGCATCAAAATCTAAACAGGGCAAATGAAGAGAAAATCATGGAAAGTCTTGGTCCTCAACTAGTAATCCAGAAGGAAGAAATGCACCATATATGTACCATATAGCCATGGCATGAGTTTCCAGAGAGAATCTTCCAAATTAATTTTATTTCCAATCAGCCTCAGCTCTCCTTCTTGACAGCATAGATGAGAGACAAGCAAAGACAATTTCGTTTTGGACAAGATAACCTTGAGCCACGAGTGTGTCCTTGTGGCAAAGAGCCCAGTGGTATCCTGAGATGCATTAGGAGAAGTGTGGCTGGGTGAGGGATGTGGCTCTGCCCCTCTGCTCTGCATTGGTGAGGCCACATCTGCCTCACAGTGCTGTGCCCAGTTTGGGCTCCTCAGCACGAGACAAGGAACTGCAGCAGGAGGACACAAACATCATCAAGGGACTGGAGTTTCTCAATTTGTTGTAGTGTGTGTTTTTAAGCCTTTTGTATGTATTTAAGTTCTCTGTAAGACCCCCCCTCCCTATTGTATGGTGCCTCCATTTTCTGTATTAGTCCCCTTATTTGTTTCACCTAATGGTTCCTCCCCATCCCATAATAGCCCTGCCAATCTCCCTGTTTCCCTGGCAACTCCCGCCATAGGGGTTGTATAATTCCTCCTCCCCTTCCCTTCCCATATTTGTAGTTGTATCCCCTCCCCTGGGCCCAGTCAGTCACCCTCCAGCCCTCCCAGGTATCTGGAAGCTTCCATCCTCTGGGGGCAGTGATTGGCTGTGGCCCTGGGGTCCCTCCCTTACCCTGTATACATTGGTCTACCAACCTGCTATGGGTGAACCTGCTTTAGCATGGGGATTGGAGCAGGTCACCTCCAGAGGTCACTTCCAATCCTTTCCTGTGGTTATGTGAAGGTCAGGCTGTAGGAAATGAAGCCCAGAAAAGAAAAACTATTTTAATTTTTTTAAACCCCAATATCAGAATGGGGAAACTATTCCTAAATGTTTTCTCACACCCAGAAACAGACTGCTCCCAAGGGACATTTTTGCCCTAAGATTTTTTCGAGAGTCTGGATGTGGATTGAAATTCTGTGCTGTGGGATTTTTGATTTTTAACCTGACCAAGGAGTAGTTTCCCTCTTCTCTTATTTCTCCACATTGCAGAAACCTTCAGCAGCAATATTTGAAGCAATTTTACCTCCTTAATGATGTCTCCACTGTAACAGTATCCCAGGGACAAACCTATCTCTTCCCACTGACTTATTAAGGGTGGAGAGGAGTGTAGGTCATGTTTCATCAAGACATCTTGTGTAGCATAGCTTTTTTCTTATTTGTGTACACAGTGAGTCAGGTTGTGGAGCTGTTAAATTGGATTTTAAATGCTTTGACAGATATTACATTTTAAATGGGATTAACCTCTCTCTTCAACCTCCAAATTCTGAGCAAATTATTACATATATCCTGCAATGATATCAACAGCAAACGGTTAGAATTCACCAGGTGAAAACTTCAGTGCTGTAGCCTTAGGCAATGCACATCTAGACAGGGACCAGAGAAGAAAAATAGCATGCATAATTATGAAATGAATTAATGGGCTCAACCAGAAACAAAATTGCCATGCTGCCCTAGGAAGATGCTATACATGGCAAGCTCTGATGCACCAGGTGTAGCATGGGAAAACCAGAAGAGTGGTATTTCTTCAAGAAGTCCCAGAGAAGAAATCAGCTTCTTGTCCCATCAACTTGTGTCAGAAACACAGAGTGATGGAAAATTAGTCTGATTTTTCTCTCTTGCAACAGTAAAAGGAAACTCTTTGGAGGCAGCTAATATTTAAGATATTTAAGAATATTTAAGGCTCCTGGGTGGGTTAGCTGGATGTGAGACATCAACACACTAAAACAGACAACTCAGGAGTCTGCTTGCAAACCACTCTTCCAGCCAAGAATGCTTCACTTTTTTTTTTCCAGCGCTCAAAAAATAAAATAACTTGAAACTTGTGAGATAATAGAGTTACTCCACTAGCTCAAAGTGGTAGTAATCAAACCATACATATGATCTACAAAACAGTTACATGGCTTTTATAGAAATAAGAAAAAATCAAACATTAACTGGGTCAACAAAGGTAGTGGAAAATTAATACAATTATTTCACACTGTTTCAGGAACCTTTTGTCAGAAATTCATCTGATAAAGTTCACATTCCTGTAGGCAGACTAGCACAATAGGTGTTACATATTCAAATCAATGTCTGGAAAAAAAATTTCTTCATTTCCAAATCTTTTAAATTGCAAAACTGAATGTGTTTCATGTTCAGGCTTCACAGTAGTGTCTTCTGTGAGGAGTGTAGCATTATCTGATAAAATGTTAGGCTTTGAAAAGATCTGTAGTTGATAGAAATAGGGATGAAAGAAATTTTTCTCATGAAAGAAAAAGGTCACCAAATTGAAAGGAAAAATAAATGGTATCATGGTGCCATGACCGACTGCCCAGTTTTAAGATTCAGTTCCAGTATGGGAATAAAATTACCAGTGAAGAGTCCAAAGATAATCATATGTTGGTAACTGTTTGTACACATGATTTTAAAAACCTTTAAAGCAGGAATCCCTAGGAAAAAAAATTACAAGTGGAAAAAGGTCTTCACTTGTAAAATCAGTCGCTCCTTGTGTATTGTTTCTTCAGATGAAATTTCCATTTTGAATAACTGATTTCATTTCTTCTCACTTTTCCACATTCTTTTCTTCTCTTCCTGAGAAAAAAGAAATAGTTTTCTTCCTTTCACACAAGAAAATATGTAAAGTCAAGATAGTTTACTACCTGATGTACCAATTTGAAAATGAAACAAAGGAATGTATTCTTAAAACAATAAATTTCCAGTATGTTCACCCCTTGCATAAACAAACAGAACTGGAGTTTGCAAGAAATATTAAAGTTAATTTAAATTGCAAATCTGACCTTATTAAAATGGCTTTGCAGAGAGCTATAAACAAACTGTATGTGAGCTGGTAATGTAGCCAAAATAACACATTCTCAACAAGCATTATAATTAAAGCAAAAAAAAAAAATTGTTTCCACAGTTCTGAAAATCTCAGAAGGGGAGGAAGAGTTAGGAAAATATTATAAGGGAATCTTAAGTTTTGGGGGAAACAAGTGTTCCAGTTGGATTTCTCTTTAAAGAATTCTTGTGACATTTACTTTTTCAAACTCAAAACAAATCCTGATGAACAGCTTGAAAATGAAATGTTATTAAGTACTTATTAATGTATTTTGAATGCTTTTCTCCTACAACCACTACTTTGCTTCTTAATGTTCGAAGCACAACCATTAAGATTTACTGCATCCTCTGTGAGAATAAAAATGGAGCAATTAAGGCTGTGCTCGTATCTGAAATGGATGTGGAGAGCTAATAAATTTCAGAATTAAAAGCTAACAGATAGGCTGGGCTGCTTTCTAGGTTTATGGAAAATCTATACCTGAAAGTCTATTTAAAACAGCATAATGTTAGCAAGCAAATTGTTTCCTCTTATTTACAAACAGAACACAGGTTGCAGAAGACCAGGAAAATTAGATGGAGCAGAGGTGAAACTCAACAGAAGACTTCTACCACCCCAAAAGTCTCACATGGTTGTGCCTCTGTGGTACAGCTTGCATGGCTCTGGGCAAATGGAAAGGAGCCCTTGCTCCTTTTTAGGAGTAAAGGCATTTTCTGTCACAGGTGTGCAGGTGTTACACACTCACAAAGGGCTCTGTACTCATGCTCGTGTCAGAAGGGATTGTTTGTGCATTTGTTTCACTGAAGTTGGTCTGAAGTAAATATATAAAATGCAATTAAGTAAATATATGAGATGCAATTAAGTAAATATATGAAATGCAATGAAGTTAGTTACTTATCTGTGTTGCCAAGAGTACCTTCTCATTTGGACTCAGTACATCCAAACACAAAATAGTCAAGGATGATTTTACTGATGGAAAAAGAGTAAACCAAATGCTAAAATGGACTGTGACCCTCTAAGGCTGCTTTGGGCAGGGATGCAGGACAGAGTTTCTCTTTCTTTCAGCACCTGTGTGGGAATTTTCAGGGTTTTACAAGACTGAGTTTGATTGTGTCAGTATGTATGGCTGCTCATGTCTGTCTCCTCCAGGCATTTTCTGGACCTTCATTTACATGGGGTTTCCCCTTTTCACTGCCTCTGCTCAGAATGAAAATATCAGGATCCATTTGCATCAGTTCAGTGCTTTCCATATCAGCACAGACTAATTCAAATTATTCCAAATGCAAAACAGGAAAAGAAGAATCAGAAAAAGATAAGAAAAGTGTTGTAAATCAAGCAAAACTGGTGCAGATTCTGGATTAGGCATGTGGCAGGTCTGTCTGTTTGCAGAGGACTTCTCAAAATTAATTTCTTTACATGCTGCAGGACTCTGAATTACAGTAAGCAAAGTTGTTTGTGTGGACCACTCTTTTTACAGTGTTGTTACTTTGGCTAAAAACATCCTGGCTTCAGTCATCACCAAACTGAAAAATGAGCCATTTCCCTCAAAAAAAACAAAAGGAAAATAGGCAGGAGAGAGGAGGGAAGCAGTTGTGCTAGAAGACACAGGGTTAGAAAACTATTATTATATGTAAGTAAGGCTTTTTTCGCCATTATCCTTCTGGGTTTAAGCTTCAAATCCCCCATCAGCTGTATGCAAATGCTGTAAAGCTGGGCTTGTAAGGTTCTGTGGATGTAAGGTTCTGAGTGCTAACAGTGACTTCAAAAATTTGACTACCCCCTGTGTGACAAAGGAGCTGAGACTCTTGTCTGGTCCCTTGTACTTTAGTTATTCCTGGATGTTCTTCTCCATCTCAAAAGCAGTCTTCAGTTCCTGCTGGATTCTCAACAAATACAATCCCCTTTTTAGCTCAAGAAATAAAGTAAAAATAATTATAATTTAGTACAGACATCTCTCTTCCTCCAGCCTTTTGACTGAGAAAGGAGAGCAGCAGACATCCACAGTGCCAGACACGCCGGAATGTGATCCATATGGGGATAGATCCAGGGACTGGAATGGAGGGGAAATGTGATGTGAGCCAAATCCTCTGCCAAGGAAGTGCTGCCTACATCTGCATCACTCTCACAAGGGAAATTCAGCCTAAGAGATTATTTTCCATATGGAATCATTGTTACGGAAGACACCAAGTTTTAGGAAGGACATTACCAAAAGAAGCTACCACACATCTTTAGTTCCCTTTCCTTCATAGCTTTTGTTGCTAAAGGTTACCAGGTGGATGTGAAGTAGCCCCAAGCAGGACCACTAAATACACGACCAAAATTAATTCCACCTTTTTGAGTGGAAAAGAAAAAATATTCCAAATCAGGATTGCAGGTGTGGCAGATGTGACTACACAAATCAGCAGGTGATCTGTCACACTGAGAAGGTCCTCAGAGACCTAAACTGGTATCACTGTTATCCAGACAGCTCTGGTTACAACTCTTGTAAGCAGTGTGAAGTAGAGCACCATTTCAGTGCTGATATCTGGATATCAGAGATTCAGAATTGCAGTTTAAAGCCATAATTACTTGTGCCCTGGGCATGGAAAATGAATTATCGCCTTCCTTTTGCAGCAGCCTTTTATACATATTAGAAGATCAAACAGACACACATTAATTATTTTTTTTTTCTGACAACCCATGTTTCTCCAGGCTTTTGATTATTCTCATTGCTTTTCAATTACATTCACATGTTTCTTTGCAAACATGCAATTTACACTAATAATAAGCAGAAGATCTCTTACTTCTTCAGTTAAGACTGTGATGACCAAACACTCCAAACTGAAGAAAGAGAACAGCTCTCAAAAAAGACTGAATTTCCTCCTTGGACAGCAGATTTTAAGGATAGGAACTGTTTCAGCTGTCAATAGATATAAGGATACATTAAAAACCTCTCTGGAAACTTTTCTTGAACTAATACATAAGACAATTTATCTGAAAGTGAGACAGCCACATGAGAACTCTCTGTATAAGAAAAAAACTATGAGATATTTTACTTAGAGCTGTAGAGACAGAATAGAATAGAATAGAATAGAATAGAATAGAATAGAATATTTCCATTGAAAGGGAGCTCATATTATAATAGAAATAGAGCTGTAGAGACAGAATAGAATAGAATAGAATATTTCCATTGAAAGGAAACCTCTGAACATTAATCTCTGCAGAGAAGTAAATTTTTTAGATGATCTTATAAACCAAGCTATAATCTTTATTCTTATTAAATTACAAATCTTCTACATACTCCCTTCCTACTCTCCAACCTCCTTCGTGCTGCCCCTACACCAGACTGACATTAGAAGTGAACGGGAAGGACAAAATCAGATTTCTAAAATGAGCTCAGAAGGTACATTGCATTGCTGCAAAGCACATTTTGCAGAGAGCACTGAAAGCAGTTTGAAGCACAGGCAAAAAAAAAAAACCCACTCCTAAATCATGGCAATGAAATGCAAATATTCATCACTGGCAGATTATACACATGACATGCCAAAACTGAGCTGAAAAATTACGTTCAGAAGCAGCCTCACAATAACTCTGACCTTTTCTCTATTACTGCATTAGATAATTATCAGACCAGGAAACCATCAAGTAACACACAAAAGAGGCAATGCAACGCTCATAGCTCTTTGCTTTTTACTTCATTGGGTTGTCTGAATTCAGTCAGTTATTATCCAGCAAACAGAAATCACCAGTTACAGGCTAAAGGAAATATTTTGATAGTCTATGGCAACAGCAAGTGAAAATATCAGCATAAAGAACATGTATCTTTACTATGAAACTGGCTACCATTTCTTAATAGAGCTGGGAATATATTGAAGACACAGCACATATATGCTGCATAGCAGCATATTGTTGTGGAATGCAGATTGTTGTGGAAACACATTGTCATTGGAATGGAAACTCTTAGAAAGTCCAAGGGATTGCTGACAAAAAACAACAACAGTTAAATCCTTACATCGCAGGCTTCAGTACCTACTGCTCAAATACAATTGAAAAGCAGAGCACTACTTAACCTAGTTCTCATCAATGCAGGTGTTTTAGCCTCAATTTTAATCTCCTTTTCTCACTTTTTCCACTTGTGATCAGCCAAGAGTGTTTCCCCTTTGCAAGGCTGCTGAATTCTGTCTTCTGTAAAAAGCAGGACTATTGAAGGGAGTAACTCTCCCTAGGATTTACTTCTTTTGCTTGTTTTGATGGATAAACACCAAGTCACAGCGACTTTTTCCCCTGTCTTCTGTGTCAATATAAAACACGTGTGCTGCTTTTACAAGACCCATCAAAAGTAAAGAAAAAAAATTTCCTACAGGTTTTGCAATAATCCTCTTTGGAATAAAAATAGATAAATAGACAGAATAGAAAAGCTAAGGGAGACAAAAGTGCAAGGCATCAGTCTGATGAAATAGAGTTGCTACAGTCTGACAAGGACTGAGGTGCTGTTTATCCCAAATCTCTTCCTCAAATCCATGAGTTGTGGATGCTCAATCTATACATTTAATTAATCCTACAAACATCTCCTGAATCAAATTTGACCAAGTTTTTAAAGCTCTCAAGATTGCCCTATCACTCTGATATCACAGAGCAGAACAGCAACTACTGCTCAGTTCCTGCAAGAGAGAGGCCAAAAACCCTCTTGAGAAAGTGTCTTGATGCAGAAATCCTGAAAATGAAAAAAGCTTCATTAGAAAATCAGACCGCTTCAATTATGACTTTTCTAGAACCACCAGAGCCATGCTCATCCCTTCCTTACCTCTTTTCTTGAAGGAAATCTCCAGCCAAACCAGAAAACCTAATCTTAATGTTCCCAGCATTGACAGTGATGGAAAAAAATAATTAGGGGAAATGTTACTTTTTTCTTGATAAAAACCTGTCATTTCTGCCCTCAGATGAAGATATGAAAAAGAGGAGAAACCTGATTCTGCAGGTCACCCTTACAGTCCAGAGTTAATAACAGGCTCAAAGGTTCTGTAGCAAAAGGACAAGGAGGACAGAGAAAGTAGACATTATTTTTCTCCCTCTGTCCCGAGTCCCCTGCTCTGCCATTTAGAGAAAGTGAGATTTTTGCGCTCTAAAGTTGACGGGTTTGAAATGAAGCATCACAAAGAATTTAGGGCATATCAAACTTGCAATCCCAGTACCCTGTATGGAGGAGGCCCTGCTCACCACAGCCATTGCTGGAACACAGCCACACCGCAGAGATAGCGATGAAGAAGAAGATTCTGTACCCATGATCACAAATCAAAGCACATAAACAGAGCTCAGTGAACATTACAGGTTACAGGGCTCAAAGCCTGAGTGTTGCAAAGTCTGACATTGATCAGATCCTACAAATCATGAGGACTTATCTAAAATCAAATCTGACAGATGGTTATTGAGGAGGCACCTTGCATCCTAACATTTCTCTGTGCCTTTGGCTGGTACATGAGAGAAATCTCTGAGACAGGGTAAAGATTCATTTTGAAT
>JAHXMQ010012340.1:724445-739688 GCA_020466415.1 Ammodramus savannarum pratensis | reverse complement strand
CAAAACAATCTCCCAGTGAGAGAAATCTCCCACTCATGGCCTGCAGCATGCTGGGTTTCCCTCAGAGGCTTCCTGTCCGAGTTCTGGCCAGGTTATGAACACTGATGGCCTGGGTGTGCCCAGGTGGTGCTCTGGCATCTTCTGATGGCCAAAGGCACCTGCTCTGTCCCTCAGGTGACTCAACCAGCTGTCCCAGGAGAAGCTGTGCTCGTGCTGCACTGCACAAGGGAAGCCATTCTATCACTGTCCAAGGGAAAATGGCACTCAATGGCACACAAAATGCACACAATGTAAATTACACATGGCTATTCTGGGGGGAATTGGTTTTTGTGATTGGTGTTCAAAGAACCCAGCCATTTCACTGAGCAAAGCACACTCCAGAAAGCACACTGCTCCAAAGAACCCGTTCCTACAAAAGCCAAGACTAGGAGCAGGAAACACAGTCACATCTGCAGAAGGGAAGAAAAGGGAATTTACCTAAGTGTTGTGCACAAAGTCTGTGGCCAAGACAGCTGCTTTGAGACCTGTCAGTCCTACAGCTCAGACACAAGATGCTGCTTCCTTTGCAAGCCCAGTTCTGACAAACCTTTACCTTGATTTCGAGCCTTTCACTTCACTTCACTTTCACTGCTAAAAGTAGTATTGATCTCCCAGGAGGAAGAAAATATTTCTTTGCCTCTCTGAGGTGCCATGGCAATTAAGATGGGTATAACTTTTTAGGAAGCTACCGAAATAGAAGGCACTTAGAAGTTCAAAGCAATATTATTATATTGCTCAGAAAATGACACAATATGCTGACAGAAATTATGCAGTATACTGCTTAATAAACTTAGAGCCAGCCTAGTAAAAATTCTGTCAGTAATAAACTCCTTTCCCAGTTGACTGCAGTCTTGCATTGCCAGAAGTTATCATCATCTTGCAGGTCCTGTAGCACTCCACCTTCACACTCACTAAAATGGTATCCCAATGACATTGGCAGCCATATTATTTATTATCTACAGTAATGAAAAATACAAATAATTGACCTTGGAATTCTTGGGCTTACTGCTAAATTGATCCATTAAAAAAGTAATAATATTTTATGCACACTTAGGTGAATGTGTTTCCATCTAAGTGAGTATGCCATCAAGATGTGGATCTGCCTGTGTTTAATATCTTGGAGGTAACCTTTATTCCCCTTTACATTTCTCTTCCTTGCTGCCCCAGATGTAACTTACACTTATTGCCTTATTGAAGAATCACCTGGGCAATCTGTCCTTGTGTCCCTGTCTGGCCTACAAAGAAACCAACACACATCCAGAAGGCTTAAATACCAAAAAACAATAAACCATTAGCTGATATGTGCTCTATTTTAGCACAGTGTCAGTTTTTCCTATTATTTTAAAAATTGTCATAAATTATGTATTTGTGTACATGGGTGATTTGGGAGAAAAACCATGTCACCACACATGCCAGTAATATCAAAGGGACCCTTTTGAAAGGCCTCTGATTTACTTCCTGTTAGACATAAATTATCTGGACATCGATTATCTGATCAAAAACATCATCTTGTCCACTCAACTGTCAGCACTTTCTAAATGGAGAACAACACAATCTGAGAGTGATTTGTAAATTACAGAGCGAAAGCTGTTCACGTAAACCGATCGATGGACAGATGCATAAAGGGAATGGGGCCTCCTGACAGATTACTCATAAAAACAAGTTATTAGAATTCATTAAATAAGCATTACCAGTTTACCAGCTTTAACTATCACACTGCAGCAGATGATGGATTTCAGGAGACACGGCTCAGTAGTCTGAGCACAATGCATTTGAAGTACTCGAATGCCCGTGAACTACTGGTTTGAATCCAGGCATAAGGCATAACATTTTGTCCCTTTATGGATGATAAGCCACATATTGGATGTTTATGGAATGTAGATAAGACTTAGAGAGCAGTCTCTCCTGCTGGGATAATAACAATCACATATCAGCTTTTCATTAAAGGAAAAGAATTAGCCAACGGTGTGCCTGGCCAATCTTCTCCAGTCCAGCATGGGAATGTGTGACTCACATCTTTCTGCTCAGTGCAAAGCTCTGGAGAGTGGCTTTTTTTTTAGAGAGACTGTCTTTAACCAGCCAAAGTTGAGTGCCAGGGTATGCCTGGTGAAACTCTATGAGGGGAAATGGCAATTCATCACAGGGCACCAACTGTGCAGCCAGAAAGATGCTACCACCAGTGCTA
The DNA here is from genome assembly GCA_020466415.1 of Ammodramus savannarum pratensis. NCBI lineage: Eukaryota > Metazoa > Chordata > Aves > Passeriformes > Passerellidae > Ammodramus > Ammodramus savannarum. Next base: position 737,464 of record JAHXMQ010012340.1, on the reverse strand, counting down.
GAGCAATAAATCCATACCTGAATCCTATCAAAGGGTTTAAGCATCATCCTGATGAGATTCTTCTTTTTTGCCTTTGCTATGAGAGACCACTCATGACTTGAAACTGATTTAGAGAAAAATTATTGTGTGAAACGAACAAATTCTAAGACCAGCGTGGCTCCTTCTTGCACCAAAATTTGCTTATGAATCCTTAAAAAGAGCACACACAGAAAAAACAAGAACTGAGAAAGTAATTTGGCAACAGATATAATGAAGAGGGAAGTTCTTTTCTAAGCAGTAATGTCTCAAGAACAATACAGATTCATTGTAGTGTGGGAAACATCTAAATTTTTTTTTATATACGTCCAGTTCAGTTACCCTGTGATATGTCTTCTAAGAGTGTGATGACCAAATGCCACAAGGCCTTCTCAGAAATGTAGCACAGACCTAATAAATACATAAATAATCCAACATTTCTTTGACATTTATTGACTTCCCAGGGGCTCGTGGAATATGAAAGACCAGAATTTTAAGCAGTGTTGCCTTGTGTGGTTGAAAGGCAAAAGATGGAAGGATTTTGTTCACCTGTAGTCAGAGATGCAGAGAGAACATTAGAAGCTGAAAGTGGAGGAGAAGCAGCTGCTGAGCTTGTTCTGAAGCCGGAGATAAAATGGGTTTAGATAAAATGGGTTTAGCAGAGGCCCATAAGTTAAACCTCATCTGTCAGAATAAGCTAGGCTTGATGTTTAATATTCATATTCCATAAAAGAAGAATTTAAGGTTGAGCACAGTTCAAGATGCCTTCTCATGCTAGAGTACCTGAGATTTCTCCTTTGACCAGTCTATTAAGATATGGATACTGCCACAACCATTCAGTGTAGAATCAGGAAAAAGAGTTTTTACCCCCTACTACTTGACCTCCCTCCCCAGCCCATCATCTATATAGGACAGTGGTAAATGGGAAACATATTTTGCCATTATTCAGGTATTTATTCACTCTTTTTACAAGATGCTTCTTCCATTTGGCTTATAAGGCACTCAGTTTGGAAAAGAAGGAATGTACTGAGGAGGATTTTATGAAGCAAAACTAGCTTTATTGGTGATAGCTGATCCAATATTGTGCTGTTTGCTTAAAATGTATTGTTGCTGTAAGCAACACACTGAATTGCAAAACTATAACTGCAAATAGTTTATATGTCTGTGGGTGTACACATCAGCAACAAAGCAGAATGCAAAGATGTGCGAATAGCTCAAACTCTAATTCAGCTATCATGCTTGCAGAACTTGATTTACTGTTTTAATAGGGTGTCTTCTCCATGCTGGAGCTGTCTTAAGCATCATTAAAATACTAAAATTTGTTGCCAGCTAAGAACATACATATGTTTTTACAACAGCTCATCTCAAATATCGTAACTCATCTGACAACAATTGTAAACTAGCATAAGATGAGGCTGACTCCTGAGTCAAGCTTCATGTATCCCCTCCCAAAGTAGCAATCAGCCTCAACAATATGGAAAAACAGACTGCCAGTTTAATTTCCAGGACTAAAGCAGAGAACAAGGGTCCAGCTCCATTCCCACTGACTCGACTGCCAGGCTGTGTGTTTCTCTGATATGAGTCCTTCTTTCTTCTCTCTGAAAAATCCTGCCCTGCTCTGGAATGGTAATGTGTGCTTCCAAAATCAGCATTTCAAAGGGCTGCCCATGTTTACCACGAAATACTCATAGGAAGCCATGCCTGAAGTCACTTGTTTTGGTGCTTTTGGATAGGGGGTGTGCCAGATAAACCCAGCGGATTTAACAAAGAATAACACTGAGAAAGGTTCCTCTAATTCTTATGCCCAAACAGCTGGATTTTCATTCCTGGTGGGGAATCCAGCAACAGGAGCTCCCACTGGCAGCTGGCATGAACAGATTTATTCCAGCATCTCTCCCAGGCTCTTCCTTCTCTCTCAGAAGTTAAAGGCTCTGTCTTAAAAAATTCACTCGCTAAATAATGCAGGAGGAGCTTTTCAGAATTATTCAAAGCATTGCTAACAGGCTGCCAAGCTGCATGCCTGCACTGGTGATGCAAAGCACAGTCATCCTGGTGTTATCCTGCTGATCCCATTCCTCACCTGCTCCAAAGATAACTGCAAAGAACCACTGTCCTCAACATGATACCTTGGCATCTCTCTTTCAGTTTCTTGCATATCCTTCACTTATCCAAGCACGTTTTTTGTAAGCAATTTGCCTTCAAAGCACTGTGGGTGAAAGGGAAAACCTGTCAGAGTTTCAGTAACCACATTTCTTTCTCGCTTTTGCACAAGAGACTGAAGTTATAGCAAGGAAAACCTGAGATGTTCCTGAAGATGGCTTTCTGTCAGAGCAAACAAGGAAAAGAGACATGACCCTGAGGCACAGAGCACCTAAAGGCCTGTAAAAACAGCCAGAGGAACTTCATAAAGCAAACAGACAAAGAAATGCACAGACAGAATTAAGATTATAAACCAATAATCAAAATTTCTCTAGTTTTTAAAAAAAGACACTACTTCTCATTAGATAGAGGGGCATGACATTCCCACAGAAAACATTATCTTCTTCTCCCACAGAAATTCTCATTAAATACTGGTCTTAGGAGCCACATAAGAGAAACAAGGCAAATAACCACCAAGGTCCTTGCCTTGTGCACTCTCCCCACCCCACATAGGATATATCCATCCTTTAAAGAAGCAAACCCCAGGAATGCCTTACATAAAAACAGGACTACAGAACAGCCTTCACTTCAGTTCCACACATCCTCTAGTTATTGCAACAATCTCTGGCAAAACCAGAAACACTTCTCACTTTGTTTTCCAGAAGACAAGGCACGGTGATACTTTTTCCTGCCAGCATCTTGTATTTTTGTTTTAATTTACACCAAAGACTCTGCTTCCCAGTCTCTGCATAGGCAGTGACTTTCTAGAGTGATGCTAAAGGCACAGGGAGAAAATCAGGGAGCCCATAACTCAGGATTTCCTTGAGTGAGGTGTGGCTGAGCTGAGATAGCCCACACTGATGTGCAGAGCTGTGCTGCCTGACCATGGGGGTCTGTGAGGGACAGGCAAGGACATCCCCTCAGCAAGCCTGGGGCTGAATTCAGAGGGAAAGCAAATAGCAAATAGCTGGCTGTTAACCTACAGCACATAAAGCTTTTGAAAACCTGGGGTGAGGGAGTGAATTGCTTTCCCGGTAATCACTGCTCATTTACCTCTCCCATATTTCAGATTATGATGTCCTGAGACACCTGCTAATGGACAAACCCATCCTCCCTTTCTGCTCTCACACTGTTGACCTCTTTCTTTTCATAAGTTTCTCCATCACCCCAAAGTCAGCCAGTTTTAATTCCAGATGTGATCTTTGTGTCCCCCTTTATGTGTTTATGGGGCTGCTGCCTTTCCTTGTCTCCGGAGCCCTTTGAGCTGCCCTGCTCAAGCCTGAGCTGGATGACAATTCCTCTCAGCACAAATCTGCTGATTCTTTCTCACAGTGCCTCCATCCCTTGCAGCTGCCCGAGCTATCAATTTCATATTTTAAAACTTCAGCGGAAAAATGAGCCCCACACCTCAGAAAACCTCGCGCTGCTGGGAAATAACCATCCTGCAGCTGCACACTGTAAAAACCTCCTGCACAGCATCCTCCTGCACGTGAGTCTGGGGTTTCAGCCTCTGATCCCAGCTGCACAGACAGCCTCAGAGCTCACACAGCTCACAGGGAGACCTGGCAGTGAGGCTGGGCCATTGCAGAAGCTTTTAGGATATAGGCTGAGGCAGTGAAGAGCAAACTCATTGTACTCTAAAAATAATCACTGCAGATCCTTCCTTAGCTTGAGCAAGAGTTTAAAATTACCAAGACTCACACAAAAGCTGTGCCACTGGCAGCAATTAGAAATTGGCTTTTTCTTTGTTTAATGGTTTAGATCCAGACAAACCACCGTAGGAAATAGACGCTTTACAAAGCATTTGGGGTTTTATAGGTTAATCTGCTTTAAGGACATGCAAAATCATTAAATGAGGAATTAATACTCCTTGCAAGGGAATATTCCTTGAGTTTTGTGCACAGAAGGCCGCCCCTGGTCTCAGCCTTATCTTTCTTCTCGAGCAAAGCTGCCTTCATTCCTTGTTTTTTAAAGCTGCTCCCTTAGCCATGCTGCCACTGCCATCTAGTGCCCCACACACACTGCAAGGGCCTCTTTGGCTTTACCAACTTGTCACAAAAGATAAAAAGTCCTAAGCTTCATGTCAAACCTCAATTTTTCATTCGGAAACCAATCTTTGTGATACCACTATAGATTTTTATTTTTTTTTCCGAGAACAGATCAGACTTGCTGTAATGAGGTGGGTTTTTTTTTTTGCAGCCTGAAGTATGAGCTGCCCCTCCTGACTGTCTGGGCTGAGTGGTGATTTCAAATGCCATGCCAGTCACACCCAGTGAACTGGAATGGCATTGTTGTTTGTCTGGTTTTGGTGAGGACTGAGAGACTTTTCACAGGGACTTGGGTCACACAATAATGTCAGCAGTGCTCATCAGCTTCAGGAAAACACTGAGGAAAGGGCACTGCAGATGGAAAAGTGGACGTGGACTTGGCCTTGTTTTTCTCTGCTCTTTTGCTGGGTACAAATTACATCATTTTTTTTTCAGTAGAAAAGGAGAGAGCCTGGACACGAGAGCATATTATGAACTCAGGTTTTTACAGGTGCAATAACACTCCTCCTGCCTTTTTAAGTCATCTTAAATACACAGGGATTGATCCAACTCTGAGAAGACGCTATGTAAGCTTTACATCCCTACACTTTGTGTTTCTCTATCAAAGAAAGCCATTTCCAACCTATCCTGCTCATCTCTATTCTGCTGGCCCCACTAGGAATGCAGCTCTGAAGCACAGCATGTGCCCTTACCTTTTCTAGATCTTAGTGATGTTGTGTTTAACTCACTGATTCCACCACTCCTGCCTGTTTTTTCTCTACTGTGAGACTGTTGGAACCCACAGGATTCCAATGTACACAGGATCAATGGAGTTTGTGAAGTTTCCAAAACTTTGTGGAGAGACCCCCACTCAGAGTGTGACTGTCTTTAGAGGCAGAGCATTATCCCTGTTCTATACAGACATAAAGAACAAAAAAGGCAGCATGCTCAGTGGCAAATTGAAATGGAAATAAGTCATCCCTTCCAGTCCCCTGGCACCTGTAACACAGAGCAGAGGCACACCCTCAGCAGATTGTTCTCAGGGCAGTCATTTCCTCACAGTTTCAGCAGGAAGTGACACTGAGCTGTTAATCAATGCTGTCCCCACTAATGCATTAAGTCTTTGTAGGAAGGAAGTTAAAGCAGCAGCTCTGTTTCTACTTAGGTCTACCAAGCAAGAGTGCTCAGTGCCATGGTATTCCTGTGTGCTTCCTCATGAGGGAACTGAGGCACATGGAATTATCCCAGGAACAATGCCAGGATGTACTCCAGACCTCCATTCACCACTCATTTAAAGCTCTGATAACTGTAGTAAATTTAAATTTATTAAAAAACCCAAATACCAGGAGCACTATACACAATGCTCCATAATCACTTAAAATCAGAAGAGTACATTTTGAAAACTGTATAAGTTCATAGGAAATTCATTATATTCTGATTGCAGAGAGAATCCTAAAAAGTCTCAACAGAGAGAAACCTAAAAAGAGACTCTCTAGAGCATGCAACACACATTTCTCTCATTTGCAGTAGAGCACACTGGTAATATTTGCATGGTGTTGAGGTCCTTGCAGATTAAAGCAGGATGTGGCCCACCATCTTTTGAAGTGGTAGAAATGGGGAGAAAAAGACATTTCAGTTACAAAATGCCAGGCTGAAAGATCAAAGGGCAGAAAACACCATCACACTTAGAATTAGCATGTTACTGGAGAAGAAACCAGCTGCATTTTCAGAGAAACTGCCCTCTGAAATCACTTAGCACAGATAACTAACGCCAGCAGAAGTCTTCAAAGGCATCTGAGGGTGCAGTGTGGGCTCATCAGGGAGGTTGCTGAACACAGAATTACTGTAATCAAGTTTTGATGTAATAAAAGCAACCAAGTACCCTTGCTGCATCAGACTTCTTGAAGAAAAAAATAAAAAAAAATTAAAAAATTGAAAACAACAAAGAAACACGGTTCAAAGGAAAAGAAAGAAAATCCTCCAGACTATTATATTCCAGTGCCTGATAGTATAATAAAAGTGATCAAAAACCTGTCTGACTTCCAGGGGGTTGAGTTCCACAGGGAAGGGACAGAAGATTGGCATTTATCATTCCCAAGTCACCATGTCACACACAAGAAAAACAAGAAAAACACCCACCTTCAATCACTGAGGATGTTACACAGGCAGCCACCCTCTATGGCACTGGAGAATGTGTGGGAGAAAGGAAAAATCCAGGTAAGGTGCTTGTGCCCTGGGGGCTAAAACACCACCAGAAATTTTAGATGCCTACATGGCCCTTCTGCTACCTCCTTGCAGAGCCAGTTTTGATTAATTTCATTTATTATAAAAATCAAGTGATGTGATAGTATTCAGAAAAATATAATTAGCTGCAATACAGAGGTAAAAAGATTCAACTGTTCAAAAGAGGAAGATAGTTGCATTTTCATGTGGCTAAATATTTGTTTGAGAAGGGTGACAGATATCCCCTAAGTATTCACCATTTTAAAAGTACAATCAGGAAAGGAAAATAAAACCAAGGTATGTACTGAGTGTATTTACACATGGGGAAGCTGGAATTTTTGTTGTGGAGATTTACTAGAACTAACATTTAGGAAAAAATATCAATATCATACTATGGTATTTGAAATGAGTCTGCCATGTGAAGCAACACCATAAGAGAAACTCCCATTGGCTTGGGAAGTGGGTATTCACAGTTGATGCAGCTGTATGAAAGCATTCATCTAATCAAAGTATTTTGTCTCTCAAGGCAGAATCACAGGTGTTTCATTACTAAATGTATTTAGTAATTACTAAAGCTCAATAAAAACAAGACACATTCTTCAGTATCAATCTTGCTTTTACCATCAATCGGGAAGAAAAGTTGAACGATCTCCCTGCATCCCTTACACAGATCATAAACAAAAGCAATGATGCTGTTTGTCCCAAAATCCATAGAATAGCCACCTACAAAAGAGAAGTGGAAGCTCTGTCACCCTTTTGTGCCAGCACTCTGCTAAGGCAGGTGCTAAAATGTTCAGTGTGTCTAGGAGGAGATGGGCTCAATAATCAGCAGGGGATTCTCAGCCTTCAGAGATGGGCTGAAGGATCAGCAGGGGATTCTCAGCCTCTCCTTCAGGTACAGGCGTGCCCTGTATGTTCCTATAATGCTGCCAAAACAATTGGACAAAGTATCTATATGTTCCCTATAATGCTGCCAAAACAATTGGACAAAGTATCTATGTGTTCCCTATAATGCTGGCAAAACAATTGGTTTAGGACAAAGTATCAGCTGGGCTGCAGGAAAAAAAATAAAGCTGAAGCATTAAACAGGAATCTCAGACAGAGCAGGAAAAAGGCAGCTGATGCCAGAGACGTTGTGGATCCCAGGGAAGCTTTACGGATCTCTGCGCCGAGCCATTGCTGTGCACCTCTGTTCAGCACAAAACCTGCCTGAATCTGGCCAGTCAGCACTGCCATTTACTGCTCCCACCACACCAGAAGGGAATATGGACATCCTTAACAGGATTTGCTGCTGGCTATTGCCAGCTGCTCTGTTAACACTACATAATCAAGCTAAGAGGCCGCAGGGTCACTCCTGTGTGATGCCAGATTGGCCAATGTACAAAAAACTTCCCAAAAACTTGGAAGGGGAGGTGGTGGCAGTAACAGAGAAATATTTGTCTTCTATTTTCCATAAAGCTCTGCTGCTATGCTCACAGGGAAGGGATTGAGTCACACCTCACAGACATGCCCTGCAGAACCTGTTCTCATGTTTTCTAATCTTTTCTGATTCCACAGTTTTTTGGGAAACAGCAGTGCCTACAATTAGCTAAACAACATTTGCTTTTTAGCAGCAATGAAGTCTTGTGTTCTCTATAGGCATTTGAACTGAATCATTGTCCATGGGAAGCAGTAAGGAAGATGGCTGTGTTTTCCAGCAGTAACTGAACAAAGGAAGCCAAGTTAAATCCAGGTTGTTCTTTGCTTTTCCCTGCACTATTTGGGAACATGTGTGCAGCTTTGTTGGTGATGCTGTTTTGGTTTTTTTAGTAGTCATTTTGTTTTTACCTCCTCCATTTTAGACCGTGAAGGATTCCCAGACCATAGCTGCATAATATTAGAATAACATTACATGCTAGGTTTAGTTTCCTCTTACATACCCTGAAGTTAATTCTGTACTGAGACACCCCCTACACCAGTAATATCTTTGAAATGCCTCTGTGAGCACAGTAAAACCAAAGATTACTGTTTTCCTGCACTAAGTGAAGTCAAACTCAGTCAGGTACACTTGATACCAAGAGAAAAGGCATTTTTAAACAATTTAAAAGTCAACACTCCAACAAATACTTTCAGGATACTTTCATCTCTGCTTTCCTGAGACATGTAGGTTTAGCCTGGGGTGCACAAAAGTAAGAGTCAGGTTTAATGCACTCATTGCAAAGTTACCAGGAGGCCCCTGACAAAACTGGTGTTGGGTTGTGTGTCTGTTTCTAACCTTATCCAAGCATAATTCCTTGAGGGGAAAACCAGAGTTTCACAGTTGTTTGTCTGAGCCACTATGAAAACCACAGAGAAGTATCTTGGCACACAGCAAAAGCTTGGCAGCACTGTGCAGCACACATTTCCCTCTCCTCAATTACCAGTGGCCTTTTGGGCTTTTTTTAGAACACAAGTTCTAGAAACACAACCCTTATTGTTGCAGCAACACTTGGGCATAAATGGAAGGAGCACAGCAAGAGGAATTTGCTCGTGCTGACTTTTCAATGTACACGACTCTCAGAATTCTAAAAAAGCTACCTGATGGTTCCACTGCCAGCCTAGGAAGCCTTCAAACCTTGAGGGTTTTTACAACCTTTCTGTCTGCCACTCCCAGCATGTGCTAGACTCGTATGAAAGTAGTACTTACAAAGGGTTTAAAAACAAACAAAAACAAAGCACAAACAAAACCCCAAACAAACAAAAACCCACAAAAACCAACCAAACAAACAAAAAATACCAAAACATCAAAGAGAGGATAATAAAGTCTCCAAGCATTGTCCCTCTTTGACCATATCACTGAAATAAGACAGCTATAATTATGATTGTTAAATTCATAATACACAGAAAATGGACTCTGGATAGAAACTTCAGGTAAACCAATGGACTCTGGATAGAAACTTCAGGTAAACCAATGAAAATTTATAAAATGAAAACAAACAACCTGCTGCCATGATGCAGTAAAACTGATTCTATAAGGCAAAAGCAAACCACTACCACTCCAAATCAAATCTGGAAGTAGAAATTTAGTTTGGATACCGAGATACAAGGAGGCAGCTGCAAAAGGAGCCTAAAGAGTCTCCTGTCATTTTAAAGCAAGGGAGTTCCAGTGTTTTGCATGAGTTTGAAAATCCCAGAACTGCTCACATCTAACCTCAGAGGTGGGGTGGCAGAGAAGGAACAGAATTGATTTTGATGCAGTGTTTGTGTAGGTGGTAGCACACAGCTAGTTACTGGAAGGCAATAATTCCAGGGTAAGCCATATCTACTGGCACAATGGACTGGAAACAGAACTAGCTCTATGGAATTTCTCCCTTCTGTGTAAAATCAAACCCTAAAGTTTAAGTTTATCTTAAAGATAAAATAATGTGTTTGAAGACAGATTCAAAAGGATATTCAAAATAAAGAAGCCTTTAAACCACAGAAGTACATCCTTACAACACTGTTTCCAAACCTAGAAACTGACTTTCAGCTAAATCTCACATGACCTCGGTACTCAGCAGTTTTGCATCACTGGTCCTCAAATACAATTTAATTCCCTTCACTAAATTAAAAAAGAATCCAAATCAAAAAAACAGAAAGAAGCAAAGTGTATATTGAATGCTATAAGAAAATCATTTTATCAATAGCACAAGTCCTAATGCGTATGGATTTTGAGATATTTTTAATAAGGAGTGGTTGGCTATACTCTGCAATCCAATTAAGTTAATGCCAAGCATATTTATCAGAAATCACAATGAAAAAATTGTCATCTTTCTTGCTGGAGAAAAACAAGACCCATTTTACAGAAGCATCCTGCACAAATAAAGCGTTTTTAAGTGTTTTATTTGTCCATTTGGAATGATTAGCATTTATAATCAACAACATAAATCCACCCTCAGTGAAAAACCTGACAGCTTGTTATTGCCAAACGTATTACAGTCACTGAAGGGTGAAGAATTACAGACATATAAAGATGAATAACATTATGTCACCATTAAATCACTTACTCTGTTCATAACACTTTAATCCTCCAACATTGTAAATTAAGATTAGGGGGAAAAAAATCAACATTTCCAGTGATAAAATACATGGTGTTTAGTACACAATATAACAATATAGTGTATTACACTAGTGCATCAGAAAGTTAAAAAAATGGACAGCTCCTTTGGAATTACAGCATCATTGCTGATCTCTCTGCTTGCAGCCAGGAAGTCTCCAAGAAGCATCCAACTGCAGAAATCCATCACAGCTAAAATAATTTATTCTGAGATTATTATACTCATATTACCTGAATATGAGGACCCAAAATCAGATTCTTTCACATGTGGAGTGACCAGTGACATTCCTTAGGAAATCAGGCAAGCAATGAACAGATCTGCATCCATACTTGAAAATTACATGGAAAATTGCCTTTCATTTTTCACCCACTTAAGTAAACAGTTACTTAACATTTGGAAGTCTTCTACTAGAGTTTTAAAGTTCAGTGGTTTAAACCATTTTTCAAGGTTACTGGCATGTATAAAATTTCCAAGTATGAATAAGTAGTATCAATATAACAGCTAAAAGACACAACATTTTTACTTACTAGAGACAGAATTTTAAAAACTCTTCTCCAAAAATGTAAATGGAAGGTCAACTTTATAAAAATTTTCCAGGAATTATCTGTATAACATTAACTTTATATTAGATGACAACTTCAAAGACTGAAGTTAACAATTATTGGAATCAGCCTTCAAAATAAAGGGGATCAGAAGAATAGTCTCTATAAATCAAAGTACACTGAAATATTTTTCTCCAGATGGTGCCTGCTACAAATGGCCTCATCCAGCTATTAGAGCCTTACCAGGTATGTGGAACAACTTGCTTGTCAATTAAACAGGATGTGAATGAGAAAAGTAGATGGACACAGGAAGTACATTGCATTAAGACAATGGATATCATCTTCCTTCAAACTGGCCAACAACAAACAAGAAAAACTCTGGAGCCAATTGAGCTGCAAATGCGGTGAGGAAAAACCCATCCAGTACCTCATGTTCTCAATTAATTGCTTTTTTTTATAAAACAGTAACTTGGTGGAAAAAATAAAATGAACCAACAGCTAAATAGAATCCCTCCATTCCCAAAGATCTGAATTATCCTCTGAATTTCAGTCCATGATACCTAGGAAAAGTTCAAAAACAGATACCCTTGTGTCATTGCCACTGCTTGGCACACTCAACAATTCCCTCTGTCCACCAACTGCTATTTACCTTTCAATCAGTTTGCAAACCCTTAAAGGCAAAGACCACTTGTTTAAAAATTTCTTTTATACCAGGAAGTGATAGTATCCATATCTCCTCTGTGCCACAGTAATACAATAAACTAAATATCATTGTTAGGCTTTAACTATTTTCTATTCAAAGCTCTAAATCTATCAAAAGAGAGAGATGTTTGCCCAAGTTTCTAGGAACAAAAGGCCAGTTTCCACATGTGACCTGACATGGAAAAAGCCATGATGCAATGTTTTTACTCTTTGCACTATGCAAAAAACCCCACAATATTATCATCAACAAACTGTAAGTTATGGTATCTTTTCATCCATTTGAACCCTTTCAGTGGAAAGAGGAGGTAGATTAGAAGTAAGCCACATGCTGCACTCCCTGATCAGTCATAAGGCACATTTCCATTCCACTGAAAATAGGATATATTTTAGGGCTGGCAATGAAAGTTGAAAGGTGTAATCAAATGCATTTGGAGAACTGCAATGTCGAGTCACAGACTGTAGCAAAAAAACAGACAAAACATCTTTTTTTGCTGTAGGAAATCTAGGTACTTTATCCAAATGAAATTTGAGAATGATGGACCTACAAAAGTACAGGGCCCACTGGCTCATAAGGCTTACTGGCATTTAATTCTTTCTTTCACAGTGAAAGCAATGGACGTAATAGAGGAAGTGTTAAAAAATGCAGCTTAGCATGAATCTGCCTTCTGTTAATTTCTAAAGTTATCTTAGAAGAGAGCTGGTCAGTTAAGATGTTGTTATTAAAAGGTATTTAAATCCAAGAATTTGTTTTCATCGTTACCTTGAACTGAAATTTGTCCCCAAAAACCGAAGGACAAAAACCCCACAGCAATAGGGGATAAAGCTACAATCATGTTGATATCTACTCAAGCAAACCTTTAACAATTACCATGGACTGAACCCAGACTCTTTGCCAAGAGATCAATCACAGTTCAGCCCTCAGCTCTCCAGTTTGTCTTGGCTCTGATGCAAAGTAACATGAGAAGCAGGTTCTCCAAATGCCAAAGCCACCTCAGCAAGCTTCAATGTGGAAGTTGTCAAACTGTGCAAACTCAAAGGAGCGCGTTCCGAGGGCGGCCCAGCCGTTCCCCGGCTTGGACACGGTGACATTGTCCCAGAGAGGATAACCATTCAACAGGCCTGAGGCCGAGCTGCCCTGTCAAAAAAAGGAAAATGTCAGCTTTGGAAAATCCAGGCTCTGTGTAGGCACTGAGCCTGCTCACATGGGAGATATGACAAAGCACAAGAATGTCAAGTCACCTTTCAACTACATTTCACACATTTTTCATGCAGAGATGTGTGGGAACTCAGCCCATCAGTCCTGATGTGCAGAGTCC
>JAHXMQ010012340.1:691681-715691 GCA_020466415.1 Ammodramus savannarum pratensis | reverse complement strand
CCAAACTACGTAAATCAAGACAGGTTCTTCACAACACAACATCTCCTGTAACTTTTGCAGCCCACTGCAATTGCTGATGCACCTACCATGGTTTCAATGATGATGGTGAGGTTCCCCAGGCCATCTGTCAGAGCCACAAAACTGCCACCTCCTTCCAAGTGTCCATCCACTTGCAAGTATGACCAGCCTGGCTGAGTAAACTGTGTGGTGTGTGCTGAGACAAAAATTAGAATACAATAATTAATTAATAGAAATTAATAGAAATTAATAGAATTAATAGAAATTAATACTAAATTTCTCTCTCATACACGCTGACAAAATTGAAACCTTATACGGAGAAGAAAGTAATAGAACTTCCAAAACAAACTTTACCTATATAAGAGGAAAGAGTAAAGAATTATACTACGGGAAAATTAAGAATATCAATGCTGTGGCAGACAAAAGAGTTAAAGTGATAGCAATTATTTAGATATTAAGCACAAACAATACACAGTAATCATGTCCATTCAATTTGAATATTCATCACAGTTTAGATTTTCCCAAGTCTTTTTTCTTTCTTTAAATAAAATAAACATTTCTTTTTTAACAAACAAAAGGCAGGGAAAGCACAGATGGGCAACCTCATGTGATATAACTAAATAAGTAGGGCTTTCAGAAAGTAAGTGAAAATATCAAAGAAGAATATGACCCAGATCATGAAACTCCTGAGCAACATGGACATAGGAACAACTGCTCAGCTGTTCTATTCATGGCAAACTGTGGCCAGTTTTGCTTTAATGCTTTTACAAATATAGATAACTAACAGAAGAACAAAAATTAAAGCCTTTGTCATTTTCTCCCTTCATGGCACTGCATAGTTACTCTACAGAACTGCAGCACAGGCAGTAAAATATTACAGTGAATTTGTGTGTCCAATTTCAGTGAATTTGTGTGTCCAGAGACACGAGGTGAACACGCTGCCCTTTCCCAGGCTCAAGGAAATGCTGATTTACACAAGCCAAGAACGTCGAGCAGGAAAAGAATACAGAGGTTCTTTGTTTCACTTTTGCAAACTGAGAAGTACCAAATGGAATTGATTGATACTCAAAGATTAAAAATAAAAAGGGAAAGGAAATAGGAAAGCACATTAACCTTTACAGGCACATCAGATCCAAATGTTTCAATAGTACCAGCTGGAAAGGCAGTAGCTTATTACTTTCTGATACAGCTAAAGTTCAAATATAAATATTTCCCTTACAATTATATCTTTCTGCTTTCTATTGAAATGAGATTATTTGCTTCTTTCTTAATGTATCCACAAAACTTTTCACAAATCTACCTCAATTTGGTACAAAAAATACTCCACATAAAACCACTAAATAAATAAAAATACAGTGATGTTTGGTGTCAGATCACCAACTTATAACTGCAATTTAATTTCACCTGTAATCCAGATGGGAGATTCAACTTTATAGTGGCCACTCCAGGGCTCCTGTGCTGTCATTAACGCGCACCGACCAAAGGGCAGCTCCTCATAATAACTGGCCACCAGGTTCCAGGCAATTGTTCTGCAAGAAAAACAGGTGTTTTCTCCTTAGTATGGGGAGTATTAGATTAACTTAGTACAAAAATCTATTCCTCCTTTTTCTCCAAACAAGTTGGGGGGTGGAGGGAATATCTTTCCCACAAAGAAAACCCACAGGAAAAGAAAATAAAGCAAATCAGTGTTGAGAACTTCTTCCAAAATGGGTGGTAAATTCTCTGGCTAGAGCACCACAAAAAGTTCTACATTAAAAGAAACATGTATTGAGGGTAAAGACACCAATTGTTTGAGGTTTTTTCCTGTTCTGAAGAGAAAAAAATTTGTTAGCAAAGTCTACAGCTTTTTGCTGAGGTTTTTGTCATTGCTTGGATCTTTCTGTGCATGGTGGTATTTGTTTTGGGTGGAGCTTTTTAGGGAAGCAGTTAAGTACCACAAAAAAAAAAATCTGTCTCCATGTAAGCAATAAACAAAAAACAACTTGAACCAGCCATCCTCAAGGAGTATTTGCTCCATCCTGACAAGGATAATCACTTCATGCACCTCGATTTGGGCTTCATTGAAAATGCTTTGCAAAGACTTTAGACTTAGAGACCTCTGGGCCTTACGGATGGAAATACAGCTGAACAGAGCAGTGAAGCAAAAGGCAAAAGCTTCAATCTGTTTTGCTGTTGCATACAGGTGCACACAAAGGCCTCATTCTGAAGTCACTGCCACAGACTTATCACACTGTACACACACACAGAAAAGTTCCTGGAAGTCTACAAAAACGTGATCATAAAATAAATAACTGTTGAATTGTAAATTCAACTTGCTCACATCAAACTTGTTCTGTTGATTTCAAACTTAGAAAGAAAAGTAGGAAACTAAACTTCAAAGGAAACAAACTTAGCCCAACGATAAGCTGCCTTTTGTCAGAAAGATTTTGTTTTCAGTATACAAGCCAAGGTAACTTCACTGTTGGACATCTGGACTGTTGTACAATCATTTATAAATACAACACATATGCCTTGCTGTTTGGCTGTGAAAGAAATGGGCATATATAATTTGAAAGGCCTTGCAAAAATATAAAAACAATGGGGAAAAAATTGCCCTAAATTAAGATATTAAAGTATATGAGGATTAAGCAGCAAGCAGAATGATCAGGAATTCATGCAGGAAATATACACCTGTTTGAAAATTTCAGCTTGCAGAGAAGACAGAAGATTTGTAGAAACCAGGTGACTTCAGAAATTTCCCTTTACAAGTATTAGTGATTTTTCCAGCACTTCACTTGAAGTAACAAGAAGATTTCTCTTTATTTTTCCAAAATGAAGTTACAAAGCATCTAAAACCTTTGAACAATTTTGCTCACATGTTGATGCCTACATTTTCCTTAATCAAACTTTTTCCTTCAGACTACCAGTTGGTGCACCAGAAACATCAAACTTTATTTTCTATTATTTTCCCAAACTGAGTTGTGGAATTTCCCAGTAAAGAGAACTTTTTTTTTACAGTTTTCAGTTTGGAAAGAAAATGTGCAGAAAACAGTAAATTTATCATGCATGTTTAAGAATGGATTCTTAGAAATAAGTTGTATGGAAAAACTACATAATTACATCTGTAATTATCTGTTTAACCCAAGACAAACAATCTGATAAAGACCTTAAGAAAAATACGATAAATTAGTTTTATTGTTGTTTTCCTCCAATGTCACCTCTTCTTAAGAACATTCTCTTTTTAATAATTATAATCATTCTCAAAGGCATCTGAAATGAACTGCATAAACCCACTGCATAAACTGCATAACCCCTGGGGAATAAGAGTACATTGAAACTTGTGGGACTTCTACTCCAGAAAGAGGTCAGAACAGCAGACTTGCTATCTTACAATATGTGAATTCAGACCACATTGGGGTGACTTTCAGTTTACCTGTTTTCTCAGCAGAGCAGATGGATGTGCTGTTTGATAGCACTTTAAATAATTCTTGCACCTGTTTTCTCAGCAGATGGATGTGTTGTTTGATAGCACTTTAAACAATTCCTACACCCCATGTTGTGAAGCAAGAACAGTGCCCAACACTTACGCGGTCATGTTCCCATTGACGTAGTTCTGGTTCAGGATCCGAGCCCAGCAGCCTGCACCAACATCATCATTGAAAGTGCTGTAATCTTCTGATGACCACAGCTTCTTCCCAGTTAATATGGCATTTGGCACTGTTTTTGTCCCAGGATAGTGAGCCCTACACAATATTTTGAAAAGAAAGAGCGCTTAGTACAAGGAGAAAATCAGAGTTTGGAGGTACATATAGCAGCAGTGATTCACTTTCTTCAAACTGAAAATGAAAAATAAAATTTCTTTGGAATATCACAAGCAGAATACAAGAATATTGAACAAGGGGGAGCTGTAACATTCCAGAGCTTATTGTATTTACATTAGTAGATTATTTCTTCTGCTACATGATAGCATTTAGTTAAACTTAGATTTACAGATGCCATGCAATTTTCACAGTTTGCTAAAGCAAACCTCTGTCCTGAAATGGAGCTTGAAGATGGTCGTTACCATAATGTGCTGAATAGAGAAAATACATGCTAACTCACACTATCTTAAACAAAACTATAAATAATGTAAAACTAACAGTAAGATACAGCACTAGGCATTATACTAAGAATTTAGCTGCATGAATCTCAAACATGAACTTGGCTGATTTTGTACATCTTTTTTAATAAACTCAGGTTTCAAAAAAACATGTTAGTGGGACTAGAGAAGTTAGAAGGTATAAACTGATAATAGTTGAAACATAACGACAGCTAATTTTATTTTCAAGGCCTTCCTTAGTATGAGAGATCCTTTCTCCCAATGGAGACTTTGGCTTTACTCAATCACTACACTGACCCATGCTGCAAGGTTTGCTGGCTGAAATAAAACCTTTCAAATCACTTGCAGAAAACAGGGTTGTGATTTTCCTCACTTAGCACATTCATTAAACACACATTATATATACACTAAAATGGAACTATTTCCTTAACTGCAGCTGGACAAATGGATTCATTTGTGGCAGGAATACAAAAGCAACAGTTTTTCTAGGCTGACTGTTGGGGTTTTTTTCATTATTTTCCCTCTAGTGGAAAATGACCTACTCCCCAGTGTTGTAGTTCCTCATATGCAGCTTCACTATCAGTAATGTAACAGATACTGGGGATTTTAGCTCTGCTGTACAGATTCATGTGGATTTCCCCTTTGGCTTGGAAACCTAAGTATTGCCTTAGTACCAAGCACAAGATTTTTGTAATAAAGTGCACAGTTTGCAAAAATAAAGCAGAGAAGGAACAATTTGTCTTTCTACACTCCTGAAAATGTGTTTCTTAAGTGCCAACATCACTGCCCAATAAAAGTTGAAATACACAAGAGATAATTAATTTCCCTGCTAAGACTGACTAAGAGTAGGGATGTAAAACTTGCACTTACAGAGTTAAGAGAATACAGCTTACTTAGACAGTGTAAAAACTGCTGAGCTTCATCCAGACATGATCCAAGACTCCACCTATGAAAAACTGCCAGGATACTCTTCATGTTCACAAGGGGAGGAGGGGTTAATTGCAAGGGTACATGACACTGATTTCCTATATGTATTTGCAGAAAAAACCCTCATTTCTACACCTCCTGTGGTTCAGATATATAAAGATTAATGGAAAAGACTCAAATTGAAGCAAGAAACTGGCACATTTGAAGTATGTGATTGGGTCAGGCATGTTTATGGGACCTAGTAAATAAAGTTTAGAGCTACTGTAAAAAGAAGTTAATGAACATTTCGTACACACATTTCCATTCAGCCATCAATCAACCTCAAATTTAGTCTACTAGTAAAATATTATTATGATAAAACCCAAAACTAGTATTAAAAATCAACTGGTTCCATGTTTTCCAAATACAAATTTGTCATCAAAACAAAATGGGAGCTAAGAATCAAGCCATTGTAACACAAAGAATCACAGCCCAAATTCATTTCTGGATTACAAAATTTCCATAACAAACCAGTGGAAATTCCAAGGCTGTGTACTAAGTTGTAAAGCTAAAGCACTTTTTGCATACCAGTTAAGAGTAACCTAATAACAAACAGTGTTGTCCAAAAAACCTTCCATCCATCAAAAGCACAACAGGAATCTTCAGCATGGTAGAAGACTCCTGATTCAATCAAAGGTTGAGGCTGTTACTGGGACAAGAACTGCATGATTTGATTGGGTTAGTAAGAGAGTTTTACAGTATCAATCCTTTCCTTGCAGGTAAGAGTACAGAGAGGTAAAGCTTTGTCTGTGTTAGTTATAAATAAGATGAAGACAAACTATAAACAAAGCACCAAGAAAGGAGAAGAGAGAGGACCCCCTACCCAATGACATCGACCACTCCGTGGAGCTCAGAGTCAACCATCATGACAAAGGAAATGGGCTCCCACAGTCTATCGCTGGCTATGATCCTCACCTGCTCCAGACCATGCTTATCCAATGTGTACCTCAACAGCTTGGGAAAAAAAAGGAGAGCAAAGAACAGAGAGAAGAAAAAAAAAATGGTTTTCAAATGGTCAAAACTTTATATTTGGAAAGGCAGCATCTTCTTCAGCACCAGCTGAAAAAACTACTATGCTTCAATTCAGGTTTTTGCAACTTGGACAGCTGTTTCACCAAACAGAACATGCAAGACTGTCAAGCACAAAGTGACTTCAAAGGACACCTTCTTCTTCTACCATTCTGAATTCCAAAATACATGATAAAAAGAAAAATTAAAAGTGTTTTGTTCTTCTTACAGACACAGTACAAATAAAGACAAAGCATATCACATTTCATGCAAGATACTCTATTTGCAGACCAGCCACTGAGATGTGACAGTGCTGACAGGCAAACTATGAGACGTGGATGAACTTTCTGAACCTGAGCATTTGAAGGACAGACACCCAATACTATTATCTCTCACTAGGTCAGCAAGAACTCTGTATGGCAGTTAGTACCTTAAAGTCAGCATTGCTTAAGAAACATGGTGTTCTTGTTTTGTACTAATCTTAATTTCTTGATAGATAACAAAACCGAAGTTTCCTTAGCACTTCATTTTCTGTGAT
Organism: Ammodramus savannarum pratensis; assembly: GCA_020466415.1. Lineage (NCBI taxonomy): Eukaryota > Metazoa > Chordata > Aves > Passeriformes > Passerellidae > Ammodramus > Ammodramus savannarum. Next base: position 709,083 of record JAHXMQ010012340.1, on the reverse strand, counting down.
TAGTGGTGGTGGGGAAGTTGGGGAAAAATCTGTATGATGTTCAAGAAAAACCTCTGACACAAAGAACTTCCCTTTTAAAGAACAACTAAAACATGTCTGTGGTTCTAAAGGCACAAACAAAAACAAGTGCTCCTATCCTTGATTCTGCCAAGCTCTTAAAGAAGCAAGACCTGTACACAGTGCATTGGTTCTTCAAGCTGTATTGGCATGGAAATCATCACTAAAACATTTCCTAATGCACCTGTTGAGCTGCAAGTCTTGCCTAACCTAAGAAAGTTTTTTTAAGTTTATTTTAGACCAAAGGAGTTACTCTATGCTGACACTATAATCAGTATTTCTCAGGCAAACATCTTCAGGTGACTGATGTTTACAAACTTAACACATACAAAAGCAGTTTCTTTATAAAATCCCCACTTAACTGACTTGCTATAACCTTTCAGCCATGCATTCACTTAAACTGTGATGAGCATATCATACTTCCCTACATACAGAGGGTAAATGGTACATGAGTGACCACAAGAATGCTCTTATCACAGTAATGTTAACAACAGAGATAAACAATTTAACAAGTGTAATGCAAGTGAGCAATTTGTATCTGCACAGGTAATTTCCACTGTAAACATGTAATTTTGTAAAAACTATGTATAATTTTGAGAAACCAGAGTTTACAAAAAGAGCAAGAGCAGCAGAGTAAATTGCCAGAAGCAAGTAAAAATGTGTATGGAACAAGAAAAAATTATTATGGAACAAGAGGGAAGGTAAACAGTTGAGTTGACATTTTCTGAAAAACCAACAGAAAAAATTGAGATAGGCTGTATTAGTTTACAAACTTTGGGTACTTGTTTTTACCTCTAAGTTACTGTCAGTGCATGCATTGCTAATATTATCTTTTATCAGAAATTAAACAAGAAACAGAAACTTCTAGCTCTAGTCTATGACCAGAAAAATCTCCACTGCAGCCACAGAAAGTCCCAGGGTGATAAGTTCCACTCTGAAAGCTCAAGTTCACCCAAAATGAAAACCAGTTGCAGACCAAGAATCCAATCCTAAGGATTTTCTGACTTGGAACATGCACATGCAGATTAGTTAGAAGTTTCTGTCATTTGCTAGTGCTAAGAAGCCTAAAGCACAGCTCCTAAATGGACACTTGAAAGAAATGATAGAAGAGTGATAAGGTCAGCTTACACATTTACTAAGCTGAAAGAAGAAAGACAAGAAAGACTAAAATCCATCACCACTGTACACAATGATGGGAAAAATGGAAACAGCTAGGAAGTATGAAATAAGAATATATGACTGTTGAAAATGGAAAGGAAGACTTGGAGATAGGAAGGGATGTTTGAAAGGCCTCCCTTGTCCCACACTTACCCAACCACCTCAACAGCCTCATTAAGATAGGGATCAACTATCATCTCCTTGGAGATGCTCCAGTCTCCATCCGCAGCGACGATGCCAACGTCCCACAGACCCAGTCTGTCCAAATAATGGCGGAGCACCTTGGTAACAGACAACACCACTTAAAGCACAGCCCTCATCATGAGGCAACACGAAATTTACTGCTGAAAACAACCTCGGGAGGAGTCAGTGGGAGCCTCTATTTACAGACCAGGATGGATAAGAACAGTTCTCACTTCTCAAACAAGAGCTAAAGATGAAGTTAATGGTAAGGATTTTTAAAACTGAAGGGTTACCTCTGATATCGAGATGGTCGTTACACAAAAATGGGCTTCTCATCACTTGGATAACTTATGACACCACAAGTGCACACAGATATGTGGAGGGATAGAATGTAAGAAAATAATCTCACACCTGAGGAGTTGCAGCTGCACTAATCACCAAAGATCAGGAACAGCCCTGCCCTTAATAGGGCTGTGTCCAATGAGAAGAGCAGTGCTACAAAAGAGTGGGTGAGCTGGGTGAGGAGAGAGATGGAGTTTGTTGGCAGTGCTGTGAGGAGCTGCCCATGAGAAATCACCGAGAAGATGTGGAACTTTTGCAATAAGATGACAACACATATATTCCACTTGGACACTCTCAGCATACTGACTCCCTGACATGTATGTAATTCATTACACAAAAGTAATGGATTTATCAAGTCAGTCACATTAAACTCATCTAAAAATGACAGTTAGGAAATGTGGAAGTGAACATCCATCCTCAAGTGATCAGAAGTTAACCTGATCCCCAAAGAAGTACATAGAAAAAAACCAGGGATTGAAGTTTTAAAATAGAAAAGACCTATCCATGAGCTCTTTACAAGAACACAAATCTGTGCCAAACACCTGTCCTGGTAAAGTGAAGAGCACCTAAACATTTTTTCACTGCCCGTTTTACTGAACCAAAAAAACCCAAAAATCCTTGATGTTTTAAGTGTTTAATATTTACATTTACCCACTACTTGGTTCTCATGTTTCACTAACTTTCAGGGAAAGCAATGAATAAACCTAGAATTGCATATTTACAACAAAACTGAGGGCAACCAACTTTGAATTCAAACATGCCAGCAGAAAAGAATTCCTATTCTGTCTTTCCAGCTTCCCTTTACTATTTCACTGTTAAAGATGATAAACAGCTCACATCTGCCTGTGGAAATTCTTAGGTAAAATATACCCATATAAATATACTCAGCCTTAACAGTTAAGAATGAACCACACTCACAAAGGGCTGGTACTATCTGAAAACTCAAACCAGAAATTAAATATATATATATATATATTTTCAGCAGCTTGCATATACAGCTGCATCTGAAAAAAACCCAGTCCACAGTCTAAATTTTTTTTTCAATTTTCATTATAAAAGAATGATGCACTGTGTGCATGCATGCATAAAAAAGATTTTGCAACTTGATTCAAAGATCAGTGAGCATGAACCCTCAAATTATTTCTTGTAATAGCCCTCTGGCAATGTGAAAAAGAAACAGGAGCATTTCTCTTTTTCATGTAGTCAAGTAAGGACAGAAATAAAAGTCTAAGTGTTGATGACAATCAAGCCTAGATCTAAAACTTACATAAAACTTACTAAGAAAAGTAGCAATGAAGTTCTGTTCAGCTGTTTGAAACTTTTGAAACACAAAGTCTACGAAAGAAAAATTCACAATACTAGAAGGTCCTTGAAATTTAAAGCATTCTAGCTACCTAGACACTCAGAAAAATTGCCTAACAACAGAGACAGCTCAGAAGAACAAAATGAATGATTTCAGAATTTCCATGCTGAAAGAGAAGTACCAAGGGCACAGAACTGCACATTTGCAGAACAGCTCCCTCACAACACAGTATTCATATAACTGAAAGAACAGGGTTTTCTTGAACAAGAATTTAGCAGCATTAGAGTCTCCTTTTCTTCCTTCTTTTTTTTTTCTGCTTATTAAGAAACATAACTAGTGCCTTAGAGGATGAAGAATCTAGAATAACATTTTGCAAGTAAAAACTTAGCCAAAGAGCTTATCTGTGATGTATTCAACAGGAATTACAGAAAATGTTTGGTGTGGAGCAGCACATTTCAGTATATTGCCCTCTTGCAAAATGGCAAACAGAACTCTAGTGCTGAGGAGAGAAGTGGTGCCAAGTGACATTGGAAGAGAATGAATGGTAAAACAGGTGTTCAATAAAAAACCTCTTATCAGTTAACAGTGGAAGGAAGGCCAAAACCTTTCAGTAAATACTTGGGTGATTTTATGGTCAAATTTTAAACTAAATATTCAGCTCTAGAAGCCAAATGCTCAGTCCCAATTCAGCAGTGTTCAAAAAGCTATAAAGAAGGATGGTGGCCCTAGAATCAACCATTTGTTCTCCATCTTCTTTCCTGCCACATGAGCAAGCCAAGACAAGCAGACAAGAAAGCCTCAAGGTGACATGACACAGATTTGAGATTGTTCAGCCTGAAGAGAAGGTTTTGGGGTGACCTAATTGCTGCCTTGCAATACCTTGAGAGCCCACAAGAAAATACAGAGAGGGACTTTCTACAAAAGCATGTAGTGACAGGACAAGGGGGAATGGATGGCCCCATCCCTGGGAGTGTTCAAGGCCAGGCTGGATGAGTTTTGAGCAACGTGGTCCAGTGGAAGGTGCCTCTGACCATGGCAGGAGGATTGGAACTGGATGGTCTTCAAGGTCCCTTGCAACTCAAGCCATTCTATGATTCTCTGAGTCTTGTTTGCTTTTAAGAAGGGGTAATGCCATTGTGTCTTAGCCTCAAGCAAGAACAAAGAAAGGAACAAAGCAGGAGCTTGTGCTTAAGATCTCACCACAAGGCAACGTAACAAACTGAAGAGTTTTGAAAGCACTGCAGGAACATTCAGAAGTGAGAAATATTACAGCTATCTTAAGGTTGTTTATGTGAAGCACCACGTTCTTCCAGCTTTTTAGAACAAAAGGTACTGAATTTTGCAAAGTTAAAAACACAAAGCCTTTACTGTGATTTAATAGCAATATTTAAGGGTACTGTTATCATAGAACTTAGCCACAGAATTTTAGGCAATTCTAGATCTTGGACTTCTAGCTATATCCAAGCTGGTATAAAGATTATTTAATTTTGTATGATAGTAGCATCAACTGAAGCTTCCATAAAAATTTAGAAGCACTTAGCATACACTGACATGCCCAAAGTTCAAAGTAACAGTTTCAGACAGACAAAATAAACCATCTAGATATCTGAACATGTAATCTTTCCATGCATGCAACTACAAGAAACACAGTTCAGTAAGTGACACAGAATTATGGTCCCTTTCCTACACAAATTCAGAAAGCTAATTGTTTGTGTACAGTACGCCAAGCACTTTACAGAAATAAGAATACATACCTTAATGTATTTGCTACTAAATGCCCTTTCATTCCATATCTATAAAGAGAAAGTAAAATCCATTTAGCAAAATCAGGATACGTCAATGGAGAATTAAAACATTATATTTATATATAGGTAAGATTATAGAATCCATTAATCAGCTCCGTGGTTTCCGTGTGCTGGAGGGAAGTGCTGCTTGATTTTGTTATCGGCTTTTCTGGGGAAAATTCAGTGTGAAAGTTCCTGGTGGGCACTTGTTTATCTTTCTCTAAGGTCTGCTGATTGCCTAAGAATGCTAGAGCTGCTTGAGCTCTACAATGGCAGCAGTGTTACATTACCAAGGGCTCCACAGTTTGCTAGGAATCATTGAGAAACACGTTGTGGCTTCAAGGTGTGGCCCAATGAATGGGCCCCTGTTGCAATCCATGGGCACAGGAGAGCCAGAATAACTAACATTGAACAAAATCTGTGAAGCTTGCTGTTCTTCCTAACTTACATCCAAACTTCAACACAAATGCATATTTTAAGTAAACAGACACAAAATAAGCTAATTTCTAAATTTTCCATCTTTTATGGAGAGTTTAAGCTAAACACAGCTGAAAATTCAAAAGCAGGAGCACTGATCTTCCATTCTACCAAATCCCCTGGCCTATAACACACATAGGCAGAAACCATGTTTCTTTCTTTTCAAACTGCTGCATGAACACTGTGACTCCAGTAAAGGTTCAGCTTAGGAGTAAATACAATTTATTTTGATATTTCTACATCTTCTTACAAATGCAAACATGAAACTTCAGGAATGAGTCGATCAAAACATTACTTAGTGCAAGGCTCATCTCATCATAAAGCAAATAGTGATACAGAACATGTACTTACAGCAAAGAGAGTGCTAAAGACTAACCATGTACAACCACAATAGCACTGAAATTGTTTTGACAGTTTCTGAGCCTTCACAGACCTCTCACTGTTTCCCTGCATTTCAGATTATACCCACAAAGAAATGAGACAATATGTAATATCATCACATTGCCTGGATAAGCAGAAATTACCTTTTCTTAGAAGGACAGAATTTAGAAAGCTAATTACTGCAAAGTAACAACACTGAAGGCAGAATTACTCAAATACATGAAGTAAGCAGAACTTACTTTCTACTCAAAGAACACAGGGCAGAGAAAAATGTAGTGTAAGATTTACATACAAATGCAGTGTAAGATTTACATATTTATGCTTGCAGTAACTTTACTTTATCCCTCCCCATTTTTTTACTCAATTATTCAGAAATTCATCTCTCATGATAAATCAATTGTTCTCCCTCTCCCTCAACTGAATTGCTGAAGTATCACTGTGTTACCCACAGTGCAAGACTGACCCAACTGAAATAAGCCAGCAGCACCAAGGGGGATGCATTCCCCAGGAGAAACAGCAGAGATCCTGACCTTCCCACATCTGACTTCTAAGATATGGGAACCACAGTTTTAGAAATTTTGTTCTGGACTGCTGAAGTGATTTTCAGCTTTTCTGCACTTAAACTTTTCATATCAAAACATTTAGGACTCTAAAACAAGTGTTCAGTGAGTATAGGACTGATTTTAGAGGAATCCCAGACACACTTTCTTGCTCAAATAGTGAACTTGAAGAGCTTTTTCAGATTGTCTGCTTCTCTCTCATCTCCAATTTATGACATTTTTTCTCAGACATTCATTCACTACTTCCCTATACTGCAGTATAGGACACCACAATAGTTGCACTGTAAAACATGAACTTTTATCTACTATAAATGACTCAGGTAAAAATGCAAAAAGTTGTAGAGGACTGCTCCTCTGCAAAATAACACCCATACTTTATGCTAAGTCATGTTAGCTGACTTTCAAACTGTGTTAACTGATGCTTTTTGTTATGTGCTAACTGCTGAAAGGCAAGCAGAACAAAAGGCAGAAAAGGAAAAGGAACTCTCAAGTGATTTGGTGACTGGTTTAGAACTGGGAAGGTAGGAACCACTTGATATTTTTCTGCTGTAACAACATCATTTCAGGAGGAGTGTAAGCTAACACCACTGCCTTTCCCCTGCTAACAGCACAAGATGAAACTGCAATTACAAAAGAAATTTCTCTTGCCATCTTCCTCCTCCTCCAATCATCAACAACGAGAGGCACCACCAAGATTTTAGGAGTGAAGATAGATAAAATATACATTAAATACACAAGAAATTTTGCTTTACTGACCCCAACATAATCAATGTCCAAATCATGATACTGTTTTGCTCCTAATATCCAAGAAACAATATAGTAAGCAGTGATATCTGGATAGTCATAGGGCCAATTCTCACCCTTCCCTATCCATCCTGGAAATGCCCAAGGTAACCCTGGAAAGAGAGAAGAAAAACAAACCAATAAGGTAAGTGGTTGGCTTACATTACTCAATAAGCTTAAAGAGCAAGCTGTAATTTGCTCTGCCTGAAATGAAGGAATAAATATGCACTTGAAACTGGCTTGGTTCCAGTGAAGTCAGTGAAATGTAACTTCTCCAACTGCAGAGCATGCTCTAATACAAACTATGGTCAAACAATCAATAGCTGCTTTTTTAATGAGCTAGGAAGCATTCATTACTAGAGAACAACTGACTACATATCATTTGTCAGTTTTATGGTACTAGCTCTAACTGGTTTAAAAATCCAAAGATTTTAGGATAAATATTTACAAAGCTACAGCAAAGGTCAATACAGAAGATGAAAAATTGTTTATCTCATGAACGTGAACTTAAGAAGACATGATGATCTGATCATAACAGAAGGAGGAAGATTAGGATAATGAAAAATCATTTCCAAGTCTCAGCTGTTCACTGGGTCTTGTAGTAAATAAGAAAAACAAATTAATCTAACCAGATGCTGCTAAGCATCCAGCCAACTTGTAGAAGACACCCCAGGCTAATTTAAAAGTAAACCCTCCTTCCTTTATTGAGAGCTTGATGTGAGGGAAGAGGGATATTATTAATAATTACAGTTAGTCATACATAGTTGGCCCAACAGAAGCTGACTGGCAAATCCTGCACTAAGCCTTGCTTCATGGCTGGGGAAGGCAAAGCCCCCTGCAAGCTGAAGAAATTAAAACAACTCTTAACCAACAGACTTCTTGCCTTGTTTCATGTGAAATACATTTGTGTTTCCAAAATACAAAAATACAGCCTAGGGTTCCACATTTGTATTGTCACAACACAATCCAAACAGGAAGAGAGGAAACTCCTCTTACAACTCAACCACACATGTAAGACATATCAGAAGACCAGAATCCCCACAGTGAAGAAGTGTATGATTGGTTTGTAATAAGATATTTAATCAAATGCAGTGTAAGATTTACATATTTATGCTTGCAGTAACTTTACTTTATCCCTCCCCATTTTTTTACTCAATTATTCAGAAATTCATCTCTCATGATAAATCAATCGTGTTCATTGCTGCAATATACTAAAAGTATTAGTTACTTAATACAAGCAAATTATTAAAGATTTGTAATCTTATGCTTCTTGCCAGGATGTTGAGCTGCTGTAAAAAGGTAAAACACAAGTAACACAAGCTTAACAAATATTAGAGATTCTACTTTGTCTACTGCAACATCACAACATCTCTGCATTAAAACGTTAACTAAGGGTCAGATAAGTCATTTAGTCAGGGGAATAAAAAGGCATTTAAATGTAAAAGCTCAAAGCAATTTACCAATCAGTTTAATGCTGGGGTTCCTCTTTTTGGCCTCTTTCATCAGCCACCACTCATAGCCACGGAAGTAGTTCTCATCATTCTCATAGTGCATGTGGGAGGGCTCAGTGCCATCTGGGAAGGAAAGGCAGTTCACAATTATCTCCTGCAGCTCACAATTATCTCCTGTGTCATCACTGTTACACACCATCAAGTTTGCTGCATTGCTCACTAACAGAGTATGCAGGCACCAACATGGTTCACAAGTTCCTTGGTATGTATTTAAAAGCCAAAGGAGCAGTGGGAGGTAAAGGCAAGATTTTCTACCCTTTGTTCTTAGCATGTTAACTTAGCATAATTTTAATATATTTATTTTGAAGATGTTTTGCCTGCTCTTAACATCAGATGTGGTTAACTATTAGGCATTTTCTATCCCTAGCTATGATAACACTAAATCTATATTTGCTATTGTCTCATTTCTTGATACTAACAACCACTAGGAATCTTACAGCATTAAGATTAAGAGGAAAAAAAATCATTATGCAAGCAAGTTATCTCTAAACCAAAAAACAAACAAAAGAAGGTTATAGCTTGTTTCTTCTGCACGAGGCCAGGGAGAGAAAAGAAAGGAACTACCATGATCTTTTTCAATTACAGCAAAGAGATTGTGGGGTTTTTCATTTTTACAGCAAAATACCTAGTTTATAACTTTCATGGTGTTCTGTGACTGCAGGAAAAGGTTTTGGAATTTAATGCTATGGGCTGAATTTCCTCAGGCAAAGGTAAACAAATAGAAAGGTGCAAATGAATCAGTGTTGCATGGGAAATCACTACACACAAAAGTCAAGTAACAACTTGTATACATTACTGCAACAATTATGCAACTAATTTTAAATTGTATGCAGAGAACTTTCCTAATGAAACTTTGTTTTAAATGAAGCCTGCTGAAACAGCACATTTCATCACAGAAAATAGGATTGATCCTTTTACCTTACTAACACCTGGCTATATGTAAGTTTGTCAAGGACACAGAACAATTAGATTGCAAATTTAGGCTTCAGATCACATTTCAAATGAACTCCTGATCCCACCCCTCAGGCCAGGAGAAGAGCTGCAGTCTGGTGCATTGATATATGTGCATTTTATTGTTCTTCTTTTCAAAACTGGACAATTACACAATGTGACATGTGACAGTCTCCTGAGCCAGCAGGAAGAGTGCTTGAAGAGAAGGTCTGTGCATGCCTCAAGGTGATTCCATTCCCTCCACCCAGCAATTCATTGCCAAGCTCTTAAACTCAGCATAGTGCTTTTCAGCATGTGAATTTTTGTGAAGCCAACACAAGAATGAAAAACAGTATTTAACTATACAAAACACAGACATTACAGGAAAAAATGTGTGTGTTTACAAATATATATATATATACAAGTATACAAATATATATATATAACACCACAACAACACAAAATCAAATTCTATGCTATTTATTAACTGTGTCTGATGAGGCCAGATTTACTTTAAGAAAAATACCAAAAAATACCAAAAAAAGATACAAGATGTAGTCTCTGCTTCTCAACAGTTACTAAATAGTTCCTCCTGTGTGTAAATGTATTTAGATAGGCTAGGCAAATTACATCAAGACATTTTCAATTGCAACTCTTCCCAGGAAGAAAAAAAATTCCTCCCTACTGGAATTGGCTATTTCAGCCAATGCCACCCTAGTGAAACATTGCAGCTAATTAAATCAAGGAAATGTAACTGCTTCTGATCAGAAATTGCATTTCATGCTTTTAAGCTATAAACTGTATGGTATTGCAAAACTTGTGTGTGAGGAATGCTCTGCAACTCAGAAACCTACAACAGGGGGGGAAAAAACCAGAACTCATTTGCTCTAGAATGGAACCTATTAACCACAGGATAGTGAGAGCTGCTTCCAGAATGCAGGTGCAAATCTCTGTTGTGCAACCACTCATGGATTGCTGCAGCTCAGTTCAGCTGTCCCCATGCAGCACACCTTACTTACAGCACCACTGAAACAAGAAGGTAAATGCTGCCCTTGCCAAATCCATACCTGTTGACTGTGCATCACCTCCAATCTCTACCTTGAGAATGTGTAAAGATGCACCAAAATTTGGCTGTGGAAGAAAGAGACAGAAAAACAGATGGAATCCTGCTGTTAACAAGAAGCATGAGATGAGTCAGTGTACAATTTTGAGCATGCTGAAAATGCAATTTTTTTACCTCTTTAAACACCCATTATAAATGTAATGAGAGATTATATAAATTTCTGCTTTTCAAAAGAAAATCTTCAGGATAAATAGTGCACTGATCTTAAAACAGTTTTATTGACTCTTGCAGCATTATCAACACTTCTCCACAACCATGCAGATTTTTAATAGGTTATGCTCAAGAAAATACTAAAGCAGAACACAGAATACATGAGGAACACAGCAATATTTTAATGTTATTAGAAGCCAAACTTGTTTTCTTTTTAAATTAAATGATTGAAGTCAGTATTTTTTATTCTTGTTTGTAAAGTGTTACACTGCTTATGTGAAAGAGCATACACAGAGGTCAGGAATAATCTGGAAACTACAGACAGAGAAGGAAAAACCCACCACACTGGAAACAATTAGCTGGTCCACCATCCAAATATAAAATCCAAGCTCATCCAGGTGATTCCACTGCCAAGATGTTCTTCCAGCCATTAGTGGCTTAAGAAGTTACAATTAATCATTATTTTAACCACCACTAATAAGGTGGCCTCCTCCATGGAATGACCCAACTGTAATTTTGGTATCTAAAAAAATGTTTTAAGATGTAAGAATGCAATTTGATTTTTAAAAAATGCTGCATACATGACATGCCTTTTTGCTTACAAGTCTGGGATTTTTGTTTGCTTTTAACAGCAAAGTATTTTCAATTTACCATTTCTCTTTTTGACATTTTTTTGTTTTAAACTTCTAACACATTTGTTCTCCCATTCATGAAAGTTGGCTGACACTAAAAGACAAGGAGAATGAGGCAAGGTGCACCCCTCCCAAACAAGACAGTTTAAGTACTCTTTTACCAAAAAGTACATCAAAAGTTCTTTGAAAATCATGATCTCTCTAGATTTTCTGTTACCACATGCCTAATCAGAACATTCATATTAGTAACACACAGCTTTATTCTCAAAACAAACATCAGCTTTGGTTCCCCAGGCACATCTTACACCTTACTCTATCCCTGAAAATTAATTCTTTAAACTGCATGGTAAATTATTCCCCTCCAGCCATCTGGATTGCATTACTTGAAAGTGACATGGCATCCTCTTCCAGCAGAGTAATTTACAGTGCCAAAAGCAAAACAAGCTATTAATGTCCAGTGCAATAATCTTACCATATATTAAGTTGGGTAACAAGGTTACACTTGTTAACTAACACAGCTTCCAAACCAATGAGCTTCCTACACCTTCCAGAGTCACTGCAGTTGTACTTGAGACTACTTTGGAATAGATATGCTGTCACAAAACCTGCAGTCTTCAGAGTAATTTTTAGGGTATGTTAATCTATCTGTACTCCAAAAAAATCCAAACTGTCTCTAAGACCCCCTTGCTTCAATCAATATGAGCAGCTAAACACCCCATTTTAGCCACAGAAACAACTTATAATTTAGCCCCCACAGACAATCAAATATACAGTTAAAAACCTTTTTGAAAACGTATTTTCAAAACGCATTGTGAAAACACAAAAGGAATTTTCACAACAATATGAAGAAACAGTCTCCTGAACAAAAACACCACCTAAAATTTAAAGTTCTGATAACAATCATCACTAAAATATATGCTTTACAACACAGGATTTTGTCTAATTTCAAGCAGCATAGAATATACTATAGGAGTTCCCATATTACACAGTAAGAAATTCTGCATGAAATCAAACGCTATTGCAGCAGTGAAACCAACTTTACCTTGAACAGGTAATCTAAAATCTCGGAGCGGTAAGGTTCTGGGTAGTTCACCAGGAGTCTAGACGTGGCCTAAAACGGAAAGAAAACGTGAAAATGTGACACACAACTTTCAAATGTTTAACTACATCCCAGCTATTCATTCTATGCCTTTCACAGAGCTAATAAACCTACAAAAATAATTATAGCATCAGGAACTCAGCTAAGCCCTTCGTAACTTATTTCTAAACCTTCAGCTGCGCCTGTCTGGTTTCACAGGTTGCAACTCCAGACACCTGGAATTTACTGAAAACAGAGTCCAAAGAGCAGAGAAACAAAGAGATCACACGGCTTTATGACAAGCAAAAGGCAGCTCCTGCTCTACTCAGCTCTCCCTGCTTTGGCTCACCATATGCCAAAGCAAGGGGAGCTCACAGGGCACACAGGTGGGAGGCCAAAGAAAGCATCTCAGCAGGTCCAAGAGGGGATAAAAGCTCCGGGAATCTCACGGCTCTGTTGCCTGGACCACACGAAAGACGACGAGTGGCTGTGGCTTATTTTAAAACGTAGGGACTACTAAGACCCCTCTGCATAAAAAGCCCGGCTTAGCTCTCATTCACCAGCACCGAGGACACGGCGAAGCGGAGCCCGGCTTCATCTCCGCTCAGCGCCCCCAGGCCTCCCCCGCCGAGCCCCGCTCACGTCGTGAGGCTCTCTCCGAACACCGCCAGTCCTCGGGACTCCCCTCCGCGACACCCCCGGCCCAAGCCACCACACGCTCCCACTGCCGGGATACCCAGCCCAGGTGTCCCTTGCCGCGCCGAGGAGGGTACCAGCACCGCATCCCCGGCGGAGCAGCTCACCCCGCCGCCGCTGACAGCCCCGATCCCGTCGAACTCCCTGCCCAGCCCGTTGGCATCGTCCAGCACGTAGGTGGCCGCCAAGAGCGGAGCGGCACCGACCCTGAGGGGCCCCGGGCCGCAGCTGCCGGCGAGCAGGATCGCGCCCCAGAGCAGCGCCGCGCAGCCCATCCCGGCCCAGCTCCGCTCCCGCGGCCGCCCCGGCCCCCGGCGGCTCCGCACTGCCCGGCAACGCGCGCACCGGGGCGGGGCGGCAGCGCCCGGCACCTCCCAGCGCCGCCGTCCTGCTCCAGGGAAAGGAGGGCGGGCAGCCTTGCCAGCCTTTATGGGCAGCCCCGCCCGGCTGAAGGCTGCGGCTGCCATTTTGAGGAAGGGCATAGCGAGCTGGCGAGGCGCGTGTCGCCATGCTGGAGTTGGGCACTGAGCCGCGAGTGAAGCCATTGCGGGGCCATCCCGAGTGCGGGAAAGCCGCGTGGCTGTGAGGCGAGGCAGGGTTTGTGAGGGAGCGGCGTTCAGTGCAGTGCGAGCAGCCGCGCCTGGGGGCCGAGTCAGGCTGTCTTTTTGGGGGGGCCACTGACTCTGCTTTTTGGGGCCTCTGGCAAGGCACGATACTTGTTCCGGGCGAAGAACGGCATTTCCTTGTGCGTCTTTCATTTCCAGACTCTCCCAGCCCCTCCCTCGCAGCCAGTTTCCTGCTTTTGCGCCGCTCTTAGGCTGCCACCCAATGCCCCGCAGGCTCGGCACGGAGCGGCGCTGTGAAGGAGCGCATTCCAGCCCGCCCTGAGAAGGATCCTGGGTCGCCGCAGGGGCAGATGCTGGGAGCGGCTCCAGGCCCTGCCCGGGGAATCCCAGCTGGCTCCAGTTAGATCCGCAGCTCCGTCAGCAGGAAGGATCCCCAGAGAGGGATGCTGAAAGTTGGGGTTAAATTATGATGGGCTGAACGTGCCTGGTTACGCCTTCAGGGGTGCGCTATGGGGCAGCCGCGCCGAAATGAGAGGAGCCGAGGTGGTGCTGAGGCAAAGATTGCCGTGAGGATTGCCGGGGGGTTCCCTCAGACTGCGGCTCGGAGGAAAAGTAACCCGGAGATCGGCGATCAGCTCGATTATCGTAATGGGGATCTCTCTTGTCTGTTGACCTCAGTATTTCATAAGAGATGCTTCATGTGCCTGCAGGAGGAATGAGCCATGAGGAGATGCAGGGGCTGCAGCCCTGCGTTGTGTAAGAGCTGGGAAAAACGCCGGTTTTGCACGCATTCTAACCATAAAGAATGCTGTCATTCGAGCCTCGGTCACTCTTATTGTCACTGTGTCTCTGCCACTCATTGAGGGATCTAATGTCTCAGTGATGACCTTGCCTGACTGACGTTTCCTGTTTATTTCCTTTTAAATAACAATACCAAGCACTCACAAAACATTTTGCACTTTACAGCAATATCGAGTATTAGCTAATGAGCCTGCTCACACCCAAATGAGCTATATGACACCATTATTACATGCAGACAGTCAGAATGACTTCCTCAGGGCTATTGTGAGTCAGTGCCAGAGGTAGCATCATGCTCCTGGTCCTATTTCACGTTCATTCTAGCAGACTGTAGAGTTTTACACACCTGGAAGGTTTGCAAAACCATTATAAATCATTAATTTATTCATTTTGATAGTTTAATTGATTACTGCATCATTTTATTTCATGTAAAAGGCTTCAGCTGTGAAATTCACTCACAGGATCTTATTCACTCACAGGATCCTAAAATTGTCAGTTTTCAAAACTTGTATTTGCAATCCTGTGATGTGCCAAGTGCCCACCCTTTTTAGTTGGTACAGGAAAACATTCTCATAATCTGTTTTGATGGAAGGAAAGGTATATTTTGGTGTGACTCTGTCAACTTTCATTCTGCATCTTGACCTTGTGTTGAACCATTTTTTTCTTTACACTGAAAGGAATGAGAAGGAGGTGTCTCCAAACAAACTGTGGGCCAGATATGGAGAGGTGAAGGAAGCAGTGGGGGGAGCATGAATTCCATAGGAATTCCACTAATTGACACAGACTCTTACTCACTCAAGACTGTCCCACATGTCTGGATCGAGGGAAAAAGAACAGAGACACAAGGACAAAGAAAAATGAGGGAGGTATACATTAGAAGGGGATATTACACATTTTGGGAAGTCTGTACCTCCCAAGTGCCTCAGCCAATGAGGAAAGAGAGGGAAATTTGGCCAGGAAATTAGGATAGAAAGGAGGCTGCATCCCCTAACAATTTTGAGAGACCCCATGAGGAATGCCCTTTATTGAAATAAAGTTACCAGACTCCTCTGTCTTCTTTTTGGACATTAATCCACAAACATCAGAGGTTTATTTTCCTGACAACACCTTTGTTCATGGACCCTTTGTAAAATCAAATTTAAGCAATAAACTTATTGAGGACTTATTCATTGCTTCTTTTCTAGATAACATCGTTTTCCACTGTTAATGCTTTTCTGTTTAGGGTTGGGGTATTATGCTAAAAATACCTGTTGGTTTTGGATGACTGATCTAAGATACTGTGTGTGTTCAGATCTCACAAAAACCCTGGAAAACTGTGCTGCTTACATCAGAAATTAAATTTTTGCATATGGACGTAGTTAAGAATTTATTTTAAGGAACACTTTTACTTCCAGAATGCATAAAAGGCATCATCTGCTCTCTTGCTTCCTTTGATCTTTCGATTCTGCTGTCATCACAGCAAAGAACTGTAGAAATGTTCCAATTTTGTTTCTCTATTTCTAATCATTATAAGAACTGGTTTTTTCTTTAGCAAAGTATAGGAATGCTCAACAAAACAGCAGAACCAGCATACTGGACACTTAGTATGTGCAATGTTAGGGAAAAGCACATGGAAAGTGATGAAACAGGTCTTCATCTGATGACTTTTCTCTCAGTGAAAATGAAGGTGTGACTGAAATTTATTTTAGAAATTTATCTAAGCACATGTTCTTCCATCCACCAGACAGGAAGGGGCTATTATAACAGTTTGAGAATGGCCACAAGTATTGGATAGTTTAGGCTTCATGTAACAATCAGATCAGTAAAAAACTGTGGATGAAAAGTTCACACAGACTGAAAAAAGGGAACCAAATCTCGGCATACAGTGGTTAAATATTATGGAGCTGCCTGGTATTCTCAAGGAAGTCAGTGTGCCCCTGTTTTAGAACTTTTCAATTTGTTCTCTTTCATTTCTCCTTAGCATCTGAATCATCAAACCATAGTTTTGGTGTTACTCAACAGAGGGACATTTCAAGTGAAATTGTACCCACTTTGTTAAAGCAGAACAGAATTTAAGAAAAAATACAATAAATTATTCAGATCACAGAGAGGGAAAAGAACCATGCTCGTGTAACAACTTTCCACCAGTCTAATTGAATAGAATTATCTGTTAAAAGAATCACTCCCCTGAAAACAGCATCCAACCTCAGAGTCAGTTTATATAAAAATATGTAAATATGTAACCTGTCACCATGCATGAAATGCTGTTATCCTTTGTTAACTAGAACTATTCCTGAACTTCTCATAAATTCTGAAAACACTTCATTCTTTTTCCACAAACTCCTAAAGCCATTGTAAAACATTTTTGAGCTCTTCTCAGGTGGATTCTTATTTGATTCTGTGACCAGTTTGTAGGGAAAGGCAGGTGGGGTCCCTCAGTCAACAAAAACCATACACATTTTGAACTTATACAAGTGAACACAAATCAAACACAGCATTTTATTTCTGTGGATTGGATTCTCTGCAGAGCATGTCTCCTAGATAAGGAGTGTATAATGTACTATGCTCATATAATTAGGCACTATTTTAAATTAAACTTTTATGAAGTCTCTAAAAGTATTCCTGTATCTACTGAGGTTGCTTCCCATCCTTTGTTCATAATCTTTTTTTCTCATGGGTAAGCTTAGATTAACAAGGAATTGGGGACAGAAAAAAAAAAAAACAAAAAAGGAAGCAAAACCAAGAGATGTGTGAACTGCTGCCTGTTTATCTGCAAGCGGCTTCCTGTCTCTGTGTGTGTGATCAAGCAGAAGCAGACACTTTTCTTAGAAGCAGATTTGGGTGACACTGCCCATGGCACACGGGAACCGCTGCGCGGGGACACGCGGCGGCCAAGGTGAGTGCTCGGGAG
>JAHXMQ010012340.1:672001-682581 GCA_020466415.1 Ammodramus savannarum pratensis | reverse complement strand
AAAACGAGACAGAAAACATTAGAAGACTGCATCACATGATATGTAAAAAGCCTGATCAAGGTGAATTATGAAGATGCAGCACAAAAGAGAGTCAGATTCTCATCTCTGCCAACCTAGGGATATTGCCATCAGTGTATCACTCACAGCCTGTATCCAGCCTCTCTACAGCAGAGTGTGTGTCCTACAGCATGTCTCACTGAATATCAGAGCACACACATCATATCACTAATGTGTCATGGAAGTGCTAAAATAGTGGGAGGTGCAAAAAAAAGTGGGCAAATAGGTCAATTCCTTTTTTGTTTTCTTTTCAAAATTAACTTTGTTAACATTGTTTATGTTAAGTTCACTTAACATAAACAATGACTGGCACAAGCTTTTTGCAAGAGATGGTCCTGTTATCCCTAAATTTTGCTATATATCATACCTGCTACAGCTTTGCTTTGATTTCTTTTAGAATCTTGGTCTTACCTGCCATTTCTCCCTGTTTAAAAAAAATCTTCCTTCCTTTTAACAACAAGGGAAGAAAGTAGTGGCTGTTTTTCTGACCCCACATGAAGAACACCCAGGAACAATCTTATTTCAAATCCCTAGCATTTTAGCACAGATTTTTTTTGCATCTCAATCCTACTCATATCTCAGGCATATATTGAATGTCTGGATAAATTGTTACCACAGTTTCCTTCATCTGATAGCTGTTATCTTACCAGATGTCCCAAAAAGTACTAAATCCAGAAAGCTACAGTCTAAAGGTGAGATCCATACACTGTGTTCTGTTTCACATACTTAATTATATGTGTGAGGAAAGTGCTGCTGATCCTTTAAATCAGGAATTCCTTAGGCTCACATCCTTAGGCTCACATCCTTAAATGAAATGAGCTGCTGAGGCTGAGGTGAGTATCCTAATTTGAGGTACCTGGTCTGAACAGGCAGCCTGGCTTATGGCAGTTCATCTTCTTAAATATCATTTCACCACAGGAGACCCAAGGAACTCTTAAACAAAAATGTAGTTCTTAGTGGGCAAAAGGAATTCTTAACTCTGCCAAATACCTGAGATTCATTGTGTGCTCAGAAAAAGAACAAAAACACATAGCTTTACTGTCTTGGCTTATCCTCGTGCAGTACAGCCCAATGAATAATTCTCGGTAAACCAAAGTTTCTGTTCCTTCTCAGAATGTGTTGCAACAGAAAAAAATAAAAAAGCAGAAAAGGCCAAACTATTGAGGGCTGCTGTATTCATGGTATATGAATACAATATACCATTGTATTGTATATTGTAATCTTGTGAGCTCTCCTTCCTGGCATGCAGAAAACAAGCACATGTCACTGTCTGGCAGCTCAGTGTGTGTGAACCTAATACAGGTTCTGGGGAGCACAACCAGCCTAGGAAAGAGCTTCATCCTGAGACATTATGCAGGGAAACAATGCTGCAGTCACATTTGTCGCAGAGTTTGTGCCAGAAATGTGTGAAATTCAGGATATAATTTCTTGGGCATCTGCTCTGATGTGATCAGTGCCAGTCTTCCTTCCCGCTCTGTTGGCTCCCAATGCAGGGACTAAACCCTGTTCATGCATGACTCAAACCTCATAACAGAAAGATAAAGATACTCCAGTGCATTGTGAAGGCTGCTGTGTATTGCCTGTGACTCCACGTGTAACTTTGCATTGGATTTTTGCAGCTGTGAAAATTCCCCATGCTCTAAAAAGACCATTTCATGATGAAGTCTAGTGTTCAAAGGATGATTTACTTCTGTGGAAAGCAGGAAATAAATTTAGCCAGCAGCATTTAGCAGTTTAAAATTAGACATGTTTAGAGAGGAAAAAAAAATCCTGAAGGTTTTTTTGATCCCTAGTACACTGCTAGTAGATTCCAATTTTGATTTTATATAAGCCTGACATATACGGTTTCCAAAAGATCTAGAAATATTCATCAGCAGTAAGCACCATAACTGTATCTCTACCAAGGCAAACCAAAGAAAATAACTTTATCTGAGGGAAAAAACCTCTGATTCTTCCTGTCTAACTGTTATTTATACTCACATTTTCTTCAGAATTCTTTCATGTGGTTACCTGAAAGTCACGGCTCTTGTATTTGGAGGTTCATGTCTATTTTCCCTTACTTCCCCTTGTGTTTTATGTTCATAAATGTACAGTCTTTACAATGTTAATTTTAAAAGACTAAATGTAGGCCAGGAAAAAAATAATCTAAGATGTATTATATTTAACTGTAATTGATTTTTTAAATAAAATCTTAAGAGTGATTTCCTATGCATTTTTTTAAACCTTAACAGTGATTTTATTTCTTCAATGTAACAGGAAGAAATTTACATATGGTGTGTCATGGTGGAAATAATAGAAAAGTGTCTTGATCACTCAGATCAAACAAAAGGAACCTGCAAAATGGATTTAGCTTGAAGCCCTTCAAAAACTTGCCAACATGCTGCATAGGGGTTTATCTTTTCTTGGATATTCACTTCAACTCATTACAGACGTACTAAAAAGTGAGACCACTTCCTGATACTTCTTTGGGTTTTGGCCAGTTATGCAGTCTGTTTATTTTTAGCAATTCATTCAGAGAAACAAGGAGGAAGAACTCAGAGACCTTTTGCAGCTCTACCTGTGCAGAAGGCAAAAGAAACCCAACACAGACATTAAACCTGGCATTAGACACCCAACACAGACATTAAACCTGGCTCTTCACTCAAGATTCCTATAAATACATTCTGAAGACAATAAGTAAGCATCTTAATCATACCTGTGCTTGGATAGATATTATTTTATGGGAAAATGCCTGTGTTCCTGTCACCTCAGCAAATACATTTTTCCTTAAATGCTTGGGTTTTTTCTTGCAAAAATATTGTTTATCGTTATCAGTCAAACTTAAATGCAGTGGGGTGTTGGGATTACCTCAGTTGCATTTACAAAAGCCTTGTGCAAAGTGAGGGAGCTGAGGGGCTGTCCTCACTAGGTGGCGATTTTGGCCTTTATTAAAAATCTCTGCTCAGCTCCTCACGTCTTTATTATCAATATAAGCAACCCTGAGCCGTGGCACAGCTCATGGAACTGTCATGTTGTTGGGGAAGGAAAAAAGAAGCTCACTGGGTATCAGTATTTTGGCTAGGCCATGTATTTAACACAGTGGCAGCCACAAGCAGGATTCAGGAGAATTTTCTCTAAATGAACTCCCTGAAGTTTCATATCAATCTAATGCCAAAATAAATAGATGTCATGAACCCAGGTTCCTTGTTACTGCAATCTTCTGTGCTTTTCCCCAGTTTTTTGCCCCTTTTATTTGGGCTATTTTTGTCCCTGTTGGTTACTACTCTGAAGAGCTCTTTAATATGCAACTGAAGTAACTTAGAAAGTGTACTTTTAAAATTAAAAGTTGTTTGCTAGAATAAACATCATTTACCTGACCTTAGAATACTATGAGCATGATCTAAATTCCTACTGAATTTCAAGAGATTACTACAGAAAAATAAATTAGCTTGGTCAGAAAAGAGAAGATCTTGCTGAGGTCTTACATCATATTAATAATTATATGTGAATAAACACAGAAAAACTGTAGAGTGCTATACTGGGCAGGAATAACAACTACTTATTTAAACAACATGATTTTTCCTCTTGCAATGAAAAGCATGGGAAAAAAGACACTTTCTCCATATTCTCAGATATGAGTGGTAATGAGAAAAGTATTAAATGTCTATTTGCTTTGAAAGGTTTTGTAGATATATGAGCATTGCAATAAAGTGCTCAAACAATTATATGAGCTATACACATTTAAATGGTCTCCTAGCTATTGAACGTGGAGCTTCATACAAGAACACAAAAAACCTTCCCATTTTTCCCTTTTGCAGCCTTGGAATAGTTGTGGTGTGCAGAGCTGAATGCAGGGAGGATTCCAGCTCTCACCTCAATCAGTATTGACTCTGTTGTGGTCTGTAATTGTCAACAATGCTCATCAACAACAAAAGCAGAACTAATCAATAACGTGTCAGGAGGACCAGTGGTATGTTCAGATGCTGGGAATATCAATCTTTGTCAAGAAAACACAATTTAAGCTTCAGGCTCTGTTGCTTCAAGCGTTGAAGTGTTGGAAACAGACTTTGTTTTTTTATTTGAGAATATGTTTTGGTGATGTTCTCAGTAGTTCTCACCAACATTATTAGTATTACTATTACTATTTTTTAAATAATTATGGTAGCAATAATAATAATAATTAGCCAAGAAAATTTCCATAATTCCCACTGAGTTATGGGAAGCCGTGATCCTGTGTTGCATAGCCCCTCCTACCCAACCAGAATTATGTCATCTTAAACATACATCACTAGCACAGTCCCTATTTCCTAATGAATTTAAAATCACAGATATAATAGCTGTTATTTTCCAAATACACTTTTTTTTTTCCTATATTAACTACTAGCAAACTGCTGCTGCCAATAGTATTTGCCTTACCAGTGACAGTGCCAAAAAGTGAAAAAAGGCTATTGCTGAGCTGTTCAGCCACACACCTGGATATAAATCTCCCACAGCAAAGATATAAATAAGATCAGAGTCTGAATACAGTGCAGCTCAGAGTCTGAATGCAAGTGCAGCAAGGAGTCCAATTATATGCGTGTTATATATGTCATGCACATATCAAGTGTTATAAAAAACCAATGCCAAGCAGACAATACAGAGCTCTAAAAATAACTTCTTTCTCCTGAGATAATTGTATTTCTTCCTCACTGTCAGCTATTTGTGGAAAAGTGTTAAATTTCATATGAGGTGCTAAAGCACAAAGACTCCTATAAAGAGGATATTAAAGAAGTCATCATTTCAGCCCAGAAGGGAAGAACCTCCTTGTCTCCACCATGGCTTTCATTTTTCTATCTATTTCAATTGAGAAGTCACATAAAATATGCAGCTATTAAAAATTACATGTACACGCTGACTTTTAACTACTGCGTGCACTAATTCATGTAAGTGTAAAAATAAAAGTGTTTCCTTGGGTATGGCAACAGTGAAGGGAAGCATTTAGTAACCCCAGAGAAGGCACACCTGTGAAATAATGCATTTCTTCTTGGTTTGACTGGAAATCAATGCATGAGGTAGAGCCCAAATCTTTGTTAGTACCACTAACTACGGCAGAGTAATTCCTAGAAATAATTAGTGCTGTCTTACGAGTGGCACTAAGAATAAATAAACGTAATGTTCAACACTTCTGACATTTTGTCAATACATCAGTAAAGAGAAATAAATATTTATCAGGAGTGAACCACAGATGAGTCCACAATAGGAGAGAAGCATCTCTCTGCTGGTTGTTTTGTATGATAAAATGCTATGTGCATGCCAATTTTTAAGAGAAGTGAACTGCTTTCTGCTGCACAGTCTAAATTTCACAAATGAAGATCCAGGCACTAGAAAAATGTATTGCAATGGCTGTGGTAAAAGTTAATTAATTTATTTTTCTTAATAAGTGACAGAATTCATTATCATAATTTAACAGGTTTTATCTAAACATTTTATTTTGTTTTCAGTAATCTTTTATTTGCACTCAATTCTACAGTGGCTAATTGAGATTTACAAGCAAATCCCAAAATTAGACAAATTCAGCAGAATTAACTGATAAAACAACCATAATGCACATTATTATAATGCAGCTTTCTACTTATGAATATCCCTTAGAATGTGTATTTCCAGGCCATTAAAAAAATGCTTTCCCTGCATTTATTCAAGACTCATACTAATGGCTCTAAGCATGGTATCATCACTAATAACAATAATAATTAGATGCAAGGGACCTCCTCTGCTCTGAGATTGCTCTCGTTGCCACACTGGCACAGACAGTACACCCTATTTAAAAATACTTCAACACCATCTAGAAAAAGGGCATATGCTGGCAAGAAAACATCTCTCCTTACATTAATAGCACTTTCTCCTCATAATCCATCTATTAGGACAAAGAAAGAAGCAGCTGATTACTATGACTGATATACTAAAGGGAAAAAACCTGTCTTTGCCACTATTCCCATTGCATGCCACTGCCATTCTGTAAGTGTACTGCACTTTTGCAGGAGATAATTATC
The DNA here is from genome assembly GCA_020466415.1 of Ammodramus savannarum pratensis. Lineage (NCBI taxonomy): Eukaryota > Metazoa > Chordata > Aves > Passeriformes > Passerellidae > Ammodramus > Ammodramus savannarum. The sequence goes on along the minus strand of JAHXMQ010012340.1, from coordinate 676,516 downwards.
TTCAGCTTGTTTCTAGGGAATAACTTTCAAAGTTTCTCTGGAAACAGCAGTATCATGATGGATTCATTTATTGAATAACCATGAGACACCTAATATTTCAATTAAAAAATTCCTCCCTCAACCTGCATTTCTCCTTGAAAAATGCCATGAAATACCTTTTGATAGAAATTATGTACTTTCATACTTTCATCCATCCAACATTTCCTTCAAGATCACCATCAGTTAAACTATGTCAGACATCAAAGAAATAGAAGAGCCAGTTTCTGACTTGCTGTAATGAGATGCAAATCCAGATCCTGTTTATTCATGATCTGAACTTTTCTTGAATAGGGCAAGGTTTAGTGCTGGCTTTTTGCAGGATTAATTTGCAGATATCCCACTAAAGGAAAAGTGGGTAAAGATAGGAAGGAGTAGGTTTAAAGTTGTGATTTGGAGTCCAGAAAAATTTTAGCACACAAGTGTGTGTTCAAAGAGAGCTGATGGTAAAGGCACCCTGATGGCATTTGTGAAATTCAGCTGTGGTTTGGAGACAAATCTCATAGCAATGAACATTGCAAGACACTGCTATGAGTTTTAAAAGGAACTTCAGCCTAAAATAAAATCATTACTACATCTGTGTACCTACATTGACAAATATGAGCCAAGTTCAGCTCCTTTTTGTGTTATGGACTTCAACATGAGCAGATCAAAATCCTCCATGAAAAATGGTCAAACTCCCACTTACCACACAAATGTTCTGTGCCATTGGCAGACGTGTGAGACATTTGGGGATGGCTCTGTGCAGGGCCAGGAGCTGCACTCAGTGATCCTTGTGCTCAGCTTATCCCATAATCTGCTGCACCCTCTGCAGCTGCACAGCTCTCCCCAGAGCTTCACAAAAGCCATGAATTGGTGACATGGTTATGGGTGTGCTGCAAAGTTTGTGTAAAATCTGTAAACAAAATCAAAGCTGGCTATTCTGAAAAGGAAATAATTGCCAGATTGAATTGGGAAACAGATTGTTATAATTAATTCACTTGGATGACACTTCAATCTCTATAAGCATGTCACAAAGACTCTTCATTCAGGAACACAGATGTGATTGTGTCTTTCAATTCTTTATCTATTCCACCATAATTGAGCATGAATAATGTGCACTAAAAGCCAGTGTCACCCAAATTAATGCCATTAAGAAGGAACAAACATCTATCTGTTAGCTGAACTGTTGCTGAACCTGCAGGCTTATGTGATTCTTGTCATTAAACATACCATCAGCATTGTATAATGACATGTAAATGAATAAGAATTGTTCTGAATGAAGATGAAATGGTTTGAGAAATAGGAGGCAAAAAACATTTGCACTACATATCAAAATATACACCTAGAATGTTCCTCTGTTTCTGGTGGAACTGAAGATCAGTCTGATCTTTTTGCATTTCACTTCAGGTGAATCTGCTGATGGCCATCCATGTGCCCCTCTCCTTATTCCCTTCTTTTTTCTGCTTAGGCCAGTAGTTCCCATCTGTAATTTAACAAAACAGATATACTTAACTTATGTATTATTAGATAATAATGCCTTCTTAGATGAACAAGACTAGCTTAAATGCAATAGACTTGGCCAAAACAAATCTTTACAGTTTTATGTAAACAGAAGAAAATAATAGAAGCTAGCAAGACTCCCTGTTCTGCCTGTCCTCCTCGCCTGAAACATGTATTTAAAGGCTCCAGAATGCTCCACAGAATGAATTCATCATTTCCACTTTGAAGAAGGAGAAACTTAGGACACACTGCTCACTTCATGTGAAGTTCCTATGGTCAATTATGGCTTTCAATCATTTTGTTCAAGCATCATAAGGTTTAATGTCCAACTCTGAGCCCTGTACACAGCCCCAGGGCTCACATTGCCTTTTAATCCACACTGAATCTCGTACATATGCCCTTTTGTGTTCACACATAACTGGATATTTATACTTCATTTTCCTTCCCTGCCTTGTGTGCATACAGATAACACTTAGGCAGAAAGCTACAATTTCAACATGAGAAACATTTTGGATTTTTAATTACATATTGAAATGTAAACTTACAGTAAAGTGACTATATAACCTAGACCACAAAAATAGCTATGGAAAATACTTCCAAACCCACTTAAGCTATTACTACTTATCCTCCTCATCAATATGTGTTGATTATTAATTTTAAAGCAGACACAGTGCAGAGCCAAGACAGCCTCTTTATGCTAATGGCTCAGAAGACACTGTTAGTATGCTTATAGCTCTTTTCTGAAAATCAAATTATTTCAGTTTCAAGTAAATTACTGGAGGTGCCCTTTGCCACTTAGTGCACAGCCAATTACCAAATGCCATTAGCTTCAAATACAATGAAATGTTTTGGTACCACAAGGTTAAAGAGAAAACCTATTTGGAATGAATGAAAGGGCATCAAATGTCACACACAGAAACAGAAAGATGGATTGAAGAGCTGCAGCAAGAAGCACAGATGAGCAGGTTTCCCCAGCATGACTGCTGGCTGTGAATGAAATGGGAATTTCACCTGAGATTCAGGAGGCTCTGCACAGCGAGGGATCTTGAAGCAGATGCTGAATGCTTTGTGCAGCCTCCCGTGAGGAAGATAAAAGGTTTTTGCTTTTATGTGACATTGTGTTAAAAACATGCAAAAGAAAAAACTTTTAGTTGAAAGAGCTGAGCTGTGTCAGGTTAATCTTTGTGTATTTCAGTAATACCCTTTAAATATGTGAATATTGTTGGATTTGTCACTTTGTCTTGGTTTTTTTTTTTGCTTTTGGGGTTTTTTTTTTGGCAAAACATCTATGACAGGTTTACAAATTTACAGATTTACATTCTGTAATGTCAGTACAACAATCTGTAGGTGAGAATTACCTTTGAGGAGAAGTTTGCCTGCTGTTGTTTAACATTCCCCTTTCATGAAAGGCATTTTGCAATCTAAACTGAAATAATTTCAGATCAAAAACTGTTAAAAAGTCTGGAGTCCAGTTTCCATGAGAGAGACTGTCAGCTTGAAGAATAAATATAAGTTTGGAGCATACAGCCACCTTCTTCAAATCAATGATATTATTACATATATGAGAAATCCTGGTGGTTGTGTGGGTACACACATTACCTATCAAATCAAAGAAGCTGCTAACATCAGGAGAGGCTTTCCAAATATGTTCTCCATGATCTGTCCACAATTGTAAGTACTCACTCTCAAAATAAAGTAGCAAGCATGTAGGCAGAAATTAACCATCTAAATTAATAAAAATACATCATCCAGGATATTTAGTTTCTCTCTACCCACAAATTGGCTCTGTAGAACAGCCTTAGACTTCATCTTTTGTTATTAATGTCATTTTAGCTGTACTAGTGCCTATTCCCCAGCACTGTCTCCATTTGTCATTTCATTTTCCTTCAGCTACTGATTTATGCTTCCCCTTCTGGCTAATAGTATCTCATTTCAATTATTTCACTTCCTAAGTCCAGTTCCTACAATTACTTGAGAAATGTCTGTTTTCTTTATTGCCCTGGGCAGTTTTGTTTTTTTTTTTAACCACAGCACTCCCCATACCACGGCATCTCAGAAAAGTTTGTGCCTGCCATCTAAAATTGTCTTAGCAGTATGTTTCACCATTCACATTCTGGTTTTGGTTTGTATTCTGCCTTTCAAATCCTTGAAGCTTTCTTAAAGACTCCACTTTCAAAACAAGCTTTCTGTGATACACAAGGATGTGAAAATCTTTCCAGATCAATTTAAAAGGTACTGGAATAGTGGAAATGTAAGACTAAAGGTGAACATGTGAGCTTCAAACACATTGTGGCTGCACAATGGTAGGCACAGCCAGATCCATGGAGTATCGATTCCCCTTTACTCCCACAAGCCATAAAACATTTCCCCAAACCTCCCTAACAACCTTAAACCTTTAATAAAATACATACAGGCACAAATAAAAATTTAAAAATTGAGCTAGCAGGTGAGCTCAAAGGCATTGTTAATGTTCCAGGTTCTTTCACAATAAGGGAATCTGTTTGATAAAAGAGATCCAAGGCTGCAATCCCACCCTACACAACCACAGACAAAACCATGAAGATATGTAGCCTAGACTGGCCAGTTACTGCCATGGGATGGGGAAAACTTCCTACCAAGCTCCAATCATGAGAAGAATTTTTTTTAAATCAGTTTCTTTTTCAGGTTCACATTATACTTCTAGTTGTGTATGTCAAATTTACTAATTAAAACACTTCATCAGCTTATGTAATGCATCATATAAAGTCTAACCCTGCAGGCAGTGTAAAGTCTACTGTATCATATGGAGTCTAATTACCCTGCAGCATCCCTGTCATTGAAGGTTTATTTTATTAATATACAGTTTAAAAGGAGCCTCCATTGGAAAAAAACTTTAATCCCTTGGTATATATGTGGAAAACATGTGACCCAGGCTAATTTACTTGACTGAAGGAGGATGTTCAAGCCATGCTGCAGTGCTGCTTCCCTGTTGTAAAAATTAAACCCCGCACCATTTGA
>JAHXMQ010012340.1:595151-661019 GCA_020466415.1 Ammodramus savannarum pratensis | reverse complement strand
GGCCTCTCTCAATAAGCCATGTCTGAAGAAAATTCTCCAAAATTCTCCAACAGGTGGAGAAAGAGCATGAGCATCCTGCTCCTTTACCTGGGGTGCTGTGCTGGACAGACCATTCTTCCCTGCAGCTAAATGTAAAATTTCTGAGGGAGCAAAGCAACAGACCCTGTTCTCAGAAACAGAGCCATTTGTGACCCAAGCAAGTCAACACCAGCAGGGCTTCCACCACCCTCTGTAGTTTTTCAGAGCCTCCTTTTCTCTTGCTCTGCAGACAGAAATATCTATAGCTCTTGCAGTGCCCTTCTGAGTCAACCTTGCATCAGCACACCGGTGGTCCAGAACTGAAATGGGATTAACCTTTACTCCATCCTGCAACAATTTCACTCTATTCTGCTGGAGTGGAGGCACAAGCTATTTTTTGTCTGGGTTTTGAACAACTTAACATCGTATCATGAGGAGAGGAGAAAAGAAGACATTGTATAAAGAAAACGGGGTAAGAGCTCTGTTCTATTTTGAGGGGGAAAAGAAGAAACTGTACAAGCAACAAAGAACAAACTTTTTGAAGAAGGAATAAAGTATAAGCATCCAACTTCTAGAAACTTTTTCTCTTAAAGATGAGAAAAAGGTTTCTCAGGGGGGAAAAAAAAGATATATCCATAGAAACTACGCACATTTCAGAGGAAGTTTTCAAGAACTTCTATACAACATCTACCAATTAGGACAAAGACCCCTCAAAACACAAATCCGACGTGGTGCTTTTGGTGCAGCTGCAAAGCCATCCATGACACAGAGCAGCATTAGCAAGGTGAGCACAGAAGTGTTGGCACAACCCAGTTCCTGTTGCTTCACCCAGACAGGCAAAACCTGTATTTGAGCTCTTACCTCACTGCAGAACTGGCTGGGCCTGTTTTCCCCAAGTCGGTAAATTTGTGGAAATGTCAGCCACAACAAATCTGTGGCTTTGCAGGAATGCCAGGAGCACGTGCCCACAACAGGACTTGGCAAATGAATCCTTGGAATGCAGTTCAGCTGGGCCTGAGCTAAGGGGAGCATATTCCCACAGTCACTCATGTTGAAGTAGGTTTCCCAAAGTAATTTTAATTCAAACTTATATGACCACTGCTTAAATACTAAGGATACACTTCCTGTGAATTAATTACGAGCTTGGATGAATGGACAAATTATTATCTCCACAAAATAATTAATTCCCCCCAAAATCTCCTTTTCCTGGTCATTACTGAAAGCAGAATACATCTGCAGAATTCATCAAAGTAAATATTGCCATTAATCACCATTCAGGAAAGCCTTGGGGAGTGAGATGGTTTTTTGGATTTTGACTGTGGCCTTTCAAACATGTTTCATAAGAATTTGGTCAAAACTTCTGTTAGTTTTGCAATAATTGTCTTTTTATTCAAGCAATTGATGAAATTAAGGGGGAAATAGTACCAAGGCCTGATTTTGGGTATTCTTATTAACACATTAATCAAAAAACAATAAATTTGTTTTACTGTAATTTATTACATACATATGGAACATTAGTTCTGCATATATATCCAATGCTTTAGTATTATAATACAGCCTAACATGAGTCAATCCTTCCTCTCCCTACACTGTGGCTAAAATATGTTAGTCACCTATTTTATTGCAAATTTAATGCTTTTTCTTGTGCTTTGGTTTCAGTAGGCTGGCAGTTTGCATGCGTTGATATCTTGTACCTCTCAGTTAATTTTTTAGTTTATTACCAAATCTCAATTTGATAATTTTATGTAATAGGCAAAAAGAAGACATCCTTACGCTGGGATAACTCATCAAAACATGAATAAAAAACCCAAATTGTCCTGTCTGCCTGGAGTAATTGGAGGAGAGTTAAAGTGTATTATTAAAACAATTGTTATTGAATGCTTCTCGTGGTCTGTTTTATTTTCCTGCATCATTACATAGATATAAATTCCCACAACTTCTGAAATTTATGTTGCCCAGCATGGACCTAGCTTGTTATAGATCTGATACCTTCTCATCTAAACAGACTATGCCTGTGCTATGAAGAGATGCCCTGCACAGAATTAGCAGAAATAAAGCTCTGGGGTCTGTCCTTTAGACCCAAGGCAAAGGGAAATGTTCTCAAGCCAGAGGAAGCACTAGAGGTAAGGTTTATGCCTATACACACTAGGATTTGATGCATGTTCCACTCCTACCTCTGTATCTCATGGTATTGTCATGTAAAATATTACAGATTATTTAGTGAGACACGTAGCCAGGAGAGACGCTGGGTCTGGCCCAGCACAGCAATGTTCTTACTTGGCTTGGAGAGCTGAAGCACATTTCTAAAATGTTCTAAATGCTGTGATTCCCAAATAGACAATTAGCTTCTCAGGTAGTGTTCTTGTGTTTATTTGTCCTGGATTGAGCCTCTGAGGACCACACACCAATACAAACCACTTGGGCACTGCCAAGCTTCTTTCAAGTGTTTGGGTTTATGGCAATGCTCAGGCAAGGCACTGAACAGACAAACAATGGGGATGGTGGCCTTGGTCTGTGCAATGTGCAGAGTTCCCTGGTTCCTTCTGATTGCAATCCCAACGCTGAGTGGCAGGTGGGGAGATAACACAGAGGAGAGAACAGCAGCTCCCCCTCCCATATCCTGGAGCTGCATTCACTCCCCTTTGGAGGGAACGCTGTAGCTCTGTCTTAATCTCAGTCAGAGAACAATCCAAAAAACACCAGAGAGTGAAGATTAGCAAAACAGGAGTCCAACATGGCAAGATGCTCAGGCAGAGAAGCTGCTCCCCTCCCCAGAGAACTTGGTAATTTTACCATCTGGTTGTTCTCCAGTTCTCAGCCAGTTTCAGCCACATGGTTTCCCAAGGGGATGTGACAGCAATTAATGGTGATTTTCTCAAGTGGAGACATTTCTGTAGTGTTGTAGATGAGCTCCTGTGTGCTGGTTGGAGCAGCAGTGGTTTGGGTGATTTCCATGCACTCATCCTGAGCAGCAGGGTAAAGGCACAGCTTTGCTTCCCAGTGCATGGAGCCCTGGTAGCTCAAACACAGAACAATGTGAGACCACCAGGATTTTCTATGTTCCAAGAGTCCTGGTACAGAATTTTACAGTAAAGAGGTTAATTAGGGTTTATTCACTGACTATTCAAACACTTGTGTATAAAAGCCAACACAACCTGACCTGTCTTGACTTGAGACTTTGATAACAGAACAGTTGAAAAGCTATGTTAAAAGGAGGTAAATAAATAATCTAAAAGGATCAGTGACTTCACTGTTATGCTTCTGTTGAGTTCAGACAATGGCTGTGGTTTTCCTCACGCTGAAAAAGGCATTTCTTAAGTGATTGTAAGAACATCTGTTCTGTTTTCTGTGCCCATTGTGGGAGCCATGAGGACACAGCACAGACAGGGCAGCCACCCCAAGGTGGGTCAGAGCAGGAACACCCCACAGACACCCAGGACTGGCAATAGCAATTAGAGCCTAGCAATTAGAGCAATTAGACTAGCAAAGGGTTAGCAATAGAGCCCAGAGCCACCCCGGCACATGGAAAGGAATATTCATGCAAAAATTATCATCTCACCTCAGGAGCTGATTCTGCTTTGCTACCATCTGCTTGTTCTATATTTACTGTGCAGTGAAGACTGAAATTCATTAGAACAAGTAGAAGACCAAGCCATGTGGGCTCCAGAGTGCTTTGAATCACCTGCAGGCTCATCAGGAATCACTCAGCTGCCTAGGTGAGCACCAAGACCTCACAGAGCCAGTGACTCTTGCATGGAGATAATTCCTTATCTCTTTCTCTTGTGGATCCCCTGAGCTTAGAAGGAATTCCAGCACTTATTTCACCCATACTGGGCAATCTCACACTTCAGAGCCACAGCTCATCAGCACTGAGGGCTAAAAGGGGTGCCAGAAGCCACATACTACACTAAGTAATGGAGGGCAGAACCTCTGCTGTTATCTCTTTGTTAGCCTAAAACCACTTTACCACATCTGAAATGCACAATAGCATTGCCACAAGGGACAGCAGGTCCCAGGTCCTCTGCCAGGTCCACATTCAGCTGGAGAGGTCATCCCCTCTCCTGGCTTGTTATTGATTTCAGACCTCATTTTGTGGATGCTTTGGTCCCCATGACAGAAAATGAGCACCTGCCAGGCACGGTGACACCACAACCCTCTGGGTGAAACGGCACAAGGCCCTTTTGAAGTTAACCTTCAGTAAAAATGCATGCAGCCCTAAGAGGGGGAGGGAGACAGGAGCCTCTGGGGTCTGTTTGAGAGAGGCAGATGTGAATAGCTCTAAATGACATATGTGAATTTGATTCATTAACAGAGGTCTTTGCTGCCTTTGTACCTGCTTAGGAGACCTGGAAAGGAGGCATTGCTGCCATTCTGCAAGGCAGGGACCCACATTAATCAATCACTCCACACTGGCTGCTGACCACCTCAGACACAAAGGGCACGCCCCACTTTGAACCAGCACGATGGTTAGAAGCCACTTTTAAATTAATGCAACAACCTCAGAAGACTACGGCTGGCTAACACAAATGTGGTGACTCAAAACACGAAAAAATGGAAGGAAAACATAATCAATAATTCAGAAGATTTCCTGAATGAGACACAATTCAGTGAGCTCCAAACCCTTCAGCTCTCATCTGTTCTCTTTCTGCTCACAGCTCACTGAAGCAAGTTGAACATTTTTTGCTCCCTTTGATGCATATATAAACAGATAGACTCACTGAAGGGGCATGGCATGAGAAGATGTATTTATGGTACTGGACATGCACAGCCCTTTTTATCTAGCACCATTAGCAAGGGTCCTCTGAGACATATTGCCATATTGTAATAAATCCCCATTGTAGCTAAGACCAGTCCCCATCCCATCACACTGGCTCTGCTGTGCTCAGTCATCAGCTAAACAGGAAAATGCAGAGCATAAAGAGGTCTTTGAAAATGCTGCTTCAATGTCTTTGCAATTTATGGCTGTAAATATTTCCTCATGGGACTGAAGGGTAACTGTGTCTCCATCCCTCTTTGCTCACAGAGGTTCACAAATGTTTGCATTAAATTTAAATGCCAAATAAGAGCTAACAAGCTGGGATTGCTTCATGCAGGATTGCCAGTGGGCAGGGCCAATTTATTGGTACTCAGCCTGGGGGAGGGAGGTCTGTTCTACAGAGAGGAAGCCACCTGTTTCCATGGATTAGTGAGGGCTTAGCAAGGCAGCAAACTTAAGCAATCAAAAGCAGGAATGAAATTATTCATTTAAAGCTCTTGTTAAGCTGTGAAATATAAAATAGCTTCCTGCTAAAAAGGAAGTAATCGTTGCAGGATGTGACAGTAAAAATTTTACTTTCCAGTTCAAAACAAGCCCAGATTTCAGAGATTCTTCCTCTTTTCCTTCCCGTAAGAAATGCAGTCATACACCCTTCTTCAGACAGCAAGACTTGCTGTTTCTAAACAACATTACAAATGCTGTTATAAATCATTCTCAGCAGGCAGCTGAAGGAATCCAAGGGGGAAAAATTACAATGGCAGCCTTTAAGGGGATATTTGTTGCTACTTTGTATTTAGTTGTGGGTTTTTTCTTTCTTAAGATTGACAAAACATGTTTAGTTTGCCAAACTGTGCTGCATCAGACTGAGAAATGGAAATTACTATGGAAATTACAGACTATAACTGTCTTCACAGCACAGCATGAATTCCCCACAACGTGGACCTGCTCTAGGGTAGAGTCTGGGCTGAACACTTGAGCAGGCTGTTGTTTTACAGACACCCACGTTTGGAGGATTAAACACTTTGGTGTAAACCTGACAGCACAACTCGTATCTTTGGGCACCTGAGGCACACCTGAAATCTTGTTGTTACTCAGATCGTGCCTGTTATTTCCCTTGTTACAAAACACACAGCCATCATTCATTTGTGATTAATCCCCCAAACACCTGCTGCTCCATTCACTGTGCAGGAGTTATTGATCAGCCCTGCTCCAGCCTCTCCACGCTTCAGCAGATGTGACAAGGATTGCCAGGGCTTCTGTTTTTCCTGCTGCAACATCTTCAAAGTCACTCTCAGCTCTGTCATTTGACATCAGAAAAATGTTTTCATGAGGTTCCTGTCTGTATTTAATGACTCTTTGCAGAACAGCCTCAGTTTATGTGCTGTTTTGGTTCTTTTTCAATCACAATGTTCCCAGCTTGTGCCCTGGAATGCACAAGCTGGGAACATTGTGATTGAAAAAGAACATTTTTTCCCCACAAACCCTTGTAGGAAGAAGAGATGTGCAGGCCCAGCCTCTGTCCTTTTTGGATTTTTTGGTGTCTCTATTTCTGCCCAGATATTCATGCACAGGGGAAGCAAGTTCTTCATATGCACAACCAAGATTCACAGGCACCACGTGCTTTGGAACGTAATACAATCTTAATTTACAGCTTTATTCTTCCCAGTCAGATAATTGTACTTAGAGGGTAATAGTGGCACAGGTCCATTTAGCTAATTTCTTCAAGTCAAACAAATGGTGTCCATCCATCCTGTTTAAATTGGGTTTGGTAATGACATTTACATTGCTCTGCTTCAGAAATGGCACTGCCAAAAGAGTTCTCCATCGAGAAAAACATCAGCACCTTGTGCCAGAATGAAAGGAAGGGATGACCCAGAGGAGGTCTCCTGCAGCAGGAGAAATGATCTAAAGCTTTGCTAGAAAGCAGTGACAGCTGCCAGGCCAAAAAACATGCTGTGAAATTTCTGTGAGATACTCCTTCCTGAACTATTCACTTTTACTATGTTGCTTTATTATTATATAGTAATTTATTGTTTTTAAAGTAACTTTAATTGGTCTTCTACCATGTAACAATTTGTTTCAAAAATAGTTGGAATTATGCAAAACAGCAGACTGTACTGAGAAAAATAATTTTTCAGCAAGAATCTTACTGCAACCCTCAGCATCCTGCATACAAATTTTGGAGAAAAGAAAGGTATTTCACAATTTGTCACACCACACGGTTTTTGCTGGCTTGTTGGAATTTCTTCTTCTTTTCTCTGTCTTTCTCAATCACCTCTTGGAAAAGTGACTTGTGTCAGTTTGCTCAATAGTTCAGTTTGCTGGAGGACTCCAGAAACTTAAGTTTATATCCCAGGCAATAGGTCACAAAGACAGAGAAAACAGCTGGAGCTTGATAAAGTCTGGTCCTGAAAATCAAGCCAACAGGAAGAACGTGCATAAATTTGAAAATGCAAGTAACCATTTTTTCATTAAAAATAAGAGTGATACAGAGTAGCTAAAGTAGGTCCAATTAAGACACAAATAAGGGAAGAGGGAGAGAATTTTGGAGATGGAAGTGGGCTTTGGAGAAATATGTATTGACCTGCACAGTTAATAAACAACAAGTGGCCAGAATCAGTATGGACTGAATAGAACAAACAGCATATAAAAAGTAGCACAAATACAAGGGAGATTGTTTTGCTCAGTCCAGAGAAGGTTTGTTGGGTTGGGGTTTTTTTTCTCAAAGTCAAGCAGAGGCTGAGCCATGAAGGATCTCCACACACTATGCAGAACTATGAACCATGATTACTGGAATTTTTTATCACCCCAATTTGCTGACAAACGAAACCATTGCTCAAGAGTTTGCACCCTCAGAGTGGACTGGCCTGTGCTGCAATTTCCCAAGCTAAAGGAAAAACAAGACAGTGAGGGAATCTGAGGCCCGACGTAGAAAACAGTCAACGCAAACATTCAAAAAGCTGCAAGACAAAAAGAATTCACAATAAAAGACAACTCCAACCTTCTCTGCGCTTCCCAAGGTCAAAAAGCTTCACCTCATTTCTCCATCCATAACTTCTTCCAGTCATTCTAGCAAATAGTTTCTAAGTAAAGAAACCAGGAAAGAGAGACAGAGCCTTCTCAAAGTTCTGGTTTGTTCTTCCCTATTGACTGGTCACTAAATGCAGAAATAGCTAAGCATGAACAGAAGTGTGGCTGGAAATTTGTCTCCCTCTTTTGAAACCAGTCCAGCACCATGGCTTCCCAAATTAGACACCCAGGAAATATGGGAATTTGGATCATCAACCAAGGAGAAAAGACAGAAGGGGCAAACACAAGCTCAAAGTCCAGGAAAAGTGATATTACCAGCATGCACTGTTTTCTAGAGATACACAAAAGAGGAGATTTATTACAGTTCCTCTCCCATTGCTGGATGATAAGACAACAGAAAGAGAAGAAAAAAGAACAACAAGGAAAATATTTTAGATATTTTCATATGGATGGTCTTTGTTGCAATTTTTTTAATCTTTCAAAACATTACATCATAAAATAAAGACAATAGCAGCAAAACTTATCAAGTTGGTACAAGCACATTCTGCTCTGCACTCTGGTAATGACATTTCTGAAATTTTCATTTTTCTGAGATTGCCTTCCTAAAGCACCATTGAATCTTACAGAAAGAATGAAAGAAGGACAGAGACAAGAAAGTAGATAGAATACCCTTGTGAGTGGTTTTACTGATTGTTTATAGTATAATTTGAAGTTGATCAGGTAAAAATTTTAGAACAGCATACCAAAGCAATGTTTCCCCAAATTTTAAGAAACTTCTTTTTTAAATACAAAGCTGAAAATGGCTAATAGTGGTTTCTCAGTACTGTCAAAGATCTAGATCAAGTTCTATTAGAACTTGGAAAAGATTCACTCTAGAACTACATTGATACACTGCCCTGAATAAATATAAATTGTTGGGAAGATATGATCTAGACAAAATCTGCTTTTTTTTTCTAATTAAACTTACTATATGAATCCAAGATCTGAGAAACTGCTAAATGGTTTGAAAGGTGGTTTGAAAAATAGTGCCAGGCTGAAAACTGGCATGTTCAGCTTACATCTCACAGCACACACCATAAGCTTTCCTCTTGAGAGCATCTAGCTCTCACAATAAAAAGGACTTTGGGGATAGAATGTATATGGGAGACAAAAGTATTCTCACATGCCAAGTGTCACCTGCCTTTGCTGTGCTCTGAAGATCAGCGAGGGAAAGCAGATCCTCATTGCCTCAAAAGGCCAAATGCTGTAGAAATGTCCACAATGGTATTAAGGACAGTGACTGTCACTGATAGCAAAGGAGATGGGGACCTTGGGAAAATTTCAGCAGCCCAAAGGAATTTTCAGATCTACCTTTTTTTGGTGATACACTTTAGCCAACCAGTTTCATACATTAATCTACAAGCCTTTTTTTGAGTTCCACAGGTTTGTGTCGATTTGCCTTGTGTTTTCATTGATGTTTAAATGCCTAGGGAACTGCTTCTGGAGCTCAGCTTATTTGTGTTTAGTATTGATACAATGCCATTCCAGTAAGTATAAATTGCACAGTAGAGATTAATTATAACAGCAGGCCTTTGCTATAAAAAACTTAAAAATAACAAGGCAGCTTCACTTTACTGCAGAGATGTACAGGGGCAGATTTTGGCCTAGATTAGACAAAACATAGAACAAGTAAATGCACAGGAAGGACTGAAACAGTCACCTTTCAAATTCATATCTGTTTAGTAGGAGACTTCCTGCTCTAGGTTAGTACACAACATAACATGATGCTTGGTCTTTACCTGTAATTTATTTCTAGTGGACGATGGGATAAGTGAGAGTGGCAGACACCATGCAACCTGACAACACAAATAAACCCCTGAGAAAACCAAAGCTGGCAAACAAACAGCCCATGTACAGCATAAATACAAATACTTCAATGAAGAGCTTTTAAGGACAAGGTTTTAATAACCTGAACTCAGACATAATTTCATTTATTATGGGTTAGAGATTTTTGCAGAAAGTCTCTGGCATAGTCCATTAATGGCTAGACTGGTACTAGCAACATCCTAAAGCCAGGCAGCAGAAGCTTGGGAGATTTATAATTTCATGGCCACAATCCAAATCAGGTTCCATGAATATAAATCACTGCTGGGGGGAGGGGATTATTGTATTTTATTTGCTATTATTTCTAGAATTTATTAGAAATAATGTTCCCCATTAAGTGGTAATGAAATTACGATTATTTTGACAACCAGTAGCTGCACAAGTTCAGCAATGCTTATGATGGTTAATGGTTCAGAAGGATCCCCAAAGTGGTGTAGCAGAATTCTCCTGCACAGGGAGGTGGAAAGTGGGACTGTAGAGCTGAAAGCTACAGGGACACAGCAGCTGAGTCATCCTCTGTGTGTGAGGGCTGCAAACACAGAAAATCCATGTTTCCTTGTTATTTCAAGTCCCAATTCCCACGTCAAGTCATGTTATGCTCAGGGCAGGATCAGAGAGTTAAAGTCAGTAACTCACCCTTCAGTAACCTAGCCTTATTTTCAGGCTGCTGGGAATTTAGAAAAAGAACTAATTTAGAAAAAGAAGTTTTGGATGTGGTTCAGACTACTTTTGCTAAAAAATTTCTATAATGGTGGAATAGCCTCACTAGAAATAACATTACAAGTTTTTTTATAGGCATTACTAAATGCCAGAAGATGAGAATTTTAGCCATAAAAACACTTGATGTTTGAACTGATTCTCTCTCAAGCTGTTGCAGACAATTAAAACCAAGGGATGCCCTTTAAAAGGGTAAAAGCAATTTAGCTCATTAAAATGTCATCTTAGGTGTCCAGATGTTTCTGTCTGGCCTCCTATGAAATACACCATTTGCACTTCCCATATTATAATAAAAATTAAGTATATTGAGGTATTTAATAGACAACCATCTAGCAGAAAATATTTACTCCTGTCATAGCCTGGCAACTTTCTCAGCAAGTTTCACAGACATAGAAATGGAGAGGAATGAAAGAGAGCATTTTGTTTTCATGTAAAAGGTCATCAAATGCTCTGCTCAGTATCTCACTGAGAGTTTATTGAGCATCACTTTTTGTCCCTGAACTGTTATACCCCAAACCAGGGGATGCTGAAGAAACAGCTGATAAAATGTCAGCCAGGGGCTGCTGAATGGCATGGCCAAACAGAAACTG
Organism: Ammodramus savannarum pratensis; assembly: GCA_020466415.1. Classification (NCBI taxonomy): domain Eukaryota; kingdom Metazoa; phylum Chordata; class Aves; order Passeriformes; family Passerellidae; genus Ammodramus; species Ammodramus savannarum. Next base: position 650,045 of record JAHXMQ010012340.1, on the reverse strand, counting down.
GAATGATACATACACACCATCACGTAGAATATGGTCAGGGGACAGACTGACAACTCAGAAAGTTAAGATTAAAGCTATGCCAAGATGTCATTGTCTTTCTCTTGCATCAGAGCAAACAGTTCTGAGTTTGCGCAACAAATTTCGCTTCCTCACTTTTCCATGTTGATTTGTTTGCTGTGATTTTCCTGTTGTCCAATTCCCTGTTCACACAGACAATTCCTACAAGACAGACTTTACTTTCCCTGACCTTGATCAGAAGAAATGCCCTGGCAATGGCTAAACTTTATATTTTATATGTGGAAAGTGCATCTCCCATATCCTTTACAGGTGTCTGTGTGAATGTGCAGAACTTTCCTATTGCAGGCAAGCATTTCTTGTGAGAACTCATCTGAAGAACAGATAACACTGCATGCATGATATTGATCTTGGCATTTGGTAACCAAGGAGAATTATTTGCAAAACTGAATAGATTGCATGCTTTCAGAGTCAGATGAGATGTTTTTGGTGCCAGATCCTTCACAGATGCAAAGCACAGGATGATGTAATAAGGAATTACTGCAATTCTCAGACCCAAAGAAATATGATATTTCAAGAGAAGTAACCAGCAGACAGAACAAACTAAAAACTTCTTTCCTCCTCTGCACTAGTGGAATTTGGCTCCCTCCTGCAATTTCAGCAGAGTTATTAGATATGCAAATATGTATACTCAACATTTGCATACACAGTGCCATGCTTCCCATCATAGCCATGGCAATCTTGAATTCTGGTGGCCAGTTTGATTTCGAGTTGTCTTATTGTGCATAAAATCTCAGAAAGCATCAGAGAATCGTACGTGCAGTTTTGTGTGTGCACACATCAGCATGCAATTCCAAAAGTCTGTGTCTGCATGTTTGACCAGCTTGCATGAGTCTCTGCAATCAACATCCATGCTTACCTTACCTATAAGCCTACAGTTTGAATGGCAAGAATATTTAGGATTTTGTGAAAGCTCAGGGAAAACATTGCTGGTACAATCATGTGTATCTCATTTCCAGCATGCATAATCTTTTATCTGCAATGGCCCACCCAGTAGCCCACAGGCTGACACTACAAAAATTTAGTATGTTTGCAATTCCCATTAATTACTTTGCAGCGCTTTCTTTGAAAACACAATTCTATTTTTCATATTCATATGCCCAGACAGCACAAAGGATTTTTTAAAATGCCCACAGTTTAGTTACATTTCACTTTAGTCTAGAAATGCAGAGAGCTCATGTTTAGTTCTTATCAATAAAAGGGATAGCAAGTTTCCAACAAAGATTGTACTTGAAAGAAAATTAACCAAATAATTCAAAATACTTGTTTAAAAAGTTAAAAAATATGACAGCATTAATGGCACTTAAAGCTATAAGCACTTAAAATATTATCACAATATTTTTTTCCTAAATTTCTTTTTTGTTTTTTCTTTTTTTTTTTTCTGAGACTATGACAGCAGCTTATGTCTAAACCAAACCCAGCAAAAGGGAACAGAGAGCCCTGAGATTCTATGGTAGCTCTGGCCCTCATTTGAATCACATATATGCTTTTATGTCTATTTTTAAAAATTCAGATTCAGCTAGAGAACAGCAGTTTGCTGACATGCAAAAGCTACAGCTTCCCTTCTGTCCTTATAGTCTTACAGCATTAAAATAGAAGGGGCTTTTTCAGTGGTGGAAAGTGTGAATGAGAAATTCTTAAAAAAAAAAAAACTTGGCCCACTGCTTTATACTTTTAGCCAAATATCATTAAATTGATGTTTCTCTTCTTTTAAACAACATAACATGAAATGTTGTATTTTCTTCATATGCACTTTCTTGCTGTGACTTTACATTGAATTTTCCCACATGAGAAAAAAAAAATCCATTTGTTTATTTTCTTTTTTATGTTTTTTTCATTGCTTAAGATAAATACCCACAGAGGTTTTTTTATTTTGTTTTTTCTTTTTTTTTCTTTTTTTCTTTTTTTTTTTTTTTACTGAAAAGAGCAATCCAATCCTTACTTATGTCTATGTTGATTTTCCAACCAGCACTCAGCTGCTAGCTGTGTCCATGGACATTCTTTTGGCATTTAGAAAGGTAATGCATCTGACTCCAGTATAGGAAAAAAAACCAAAATCTAGCTTGGATCACGTGCCAAAACGTAAACTAAGCCTTACTGAAAGTGTCTAGTTCACTCCAATCATTTCTCCTTTTTTAATCACCAGGGAAAGGCTTTATGGATGCATACTCCATGACAAAGACACACTGTTTTTCATCCCTTCCATAGGCCCTTCTTGCATAGCTGCCCTTTGTCTAACATCACACCACGGTAGGAGCCCTCTGGTGATACTGCCATGGTCCAAGCCCTTCCTTTGTGTCTTGCCCTGGTAATCTTATACAGGCTGAAATTTCCATGTGCGTAGCTTTCTGTTGCCATTCTGCAGTGCTGCGTTCCTGATTTGTTTTGGCAGAGCAAGCTTGAGTCTTTATGGCACAGTGAAATAATCTTGGATGATATATAATTCAGACTGAATAAGGAGTCTGTATAAGGCACGTGTCTCAATATATATGTATATAAAAACACCAACATTGTTAATTCAAGTCAAACATCTTTTACATTTAAATTCTCTCTTGAAGTAACACTTTGTTTTTCTGCATCCCTTCTTTGGCTTCATTGGGAATCACTCCATTTTCCAGGTCCGAATGCTGCAGGATAGAGTTGGTCAGAACTGCAGTGCTAGAAATATTCTTGGAATTACGCATCTTCTCTGTCTCCTCTCCTTTTTTTTCTTCATCCAGTATTCTATCAGAATAGTTTCTGAAGGTCTCATAAATTTTATGCATATCCTCAGGCATGGTCTTTTTGATGTCTTTGTTTTTCCTTTTGGTCATCTTCGCGGACGATCCAAATTTGTTGATGATGTTGTCCTCAGACGCCCCCTGGCCGTTTTTGTTGAGCTTGTCTGACCCTTTGAGGCGCAGGTTGTTGGGCCTGTTGTTGATGCTCTCCTGAGAGGAGGCCTTGAAGCGTCCCGTCTCCAGGGTGGCAAAGACAGAGCGTTTCTCTGGGGAGAGCATGTCCAAGGAGTGCGCGCGCTGCTCCAGGCCCAGGCGCCGGCGCTCCATGCTGCGGATGGTGGCCGCCCGCTGCAGCTTGTCGTGGATCTCCACGCTGAGCCGCCGCCGCGTCTCTCGGAACTCGGCCGTCACGTTGGCTTTCCACTCCGCCGCGTGCGCTTTTATCTCTCCAACCTTCACAACGTGAGGAGGAAAGAGAAATTAATTTTTGTTTTCAAAAAAATAAAAATCTTTCCTGTAGAAACAGTAACACAAGCGTTTTCTTCCGTGGCGTGAAACTGGGAAGAGGTCCTGTCTCTACTGCATCCATCTGGTCCCAAACTTCAGTAGTAAAGGCCAAACTCTAAACATGCCATCTGATGGCTTTTGTGACATAGAACTCATCTGCCCGCGTCACTTTGCCACCCCACACATTTTATAGCTGCGCTACATGGTGGGACATGTTCATGCTAATCCATCCTTGATTAAGAACAAAATTCCTGACTCATAATGTCAGCAGTAGATGGTCAAGAGTGGGCAAAGTTAATCACACACAGTTAAACCAACAACCAGTGCAGCAGTACAGGAATGTGTTTTCCTGTATTGCTCACGGATGCAGATGTTTTGTCCCACTGAAGGTTCTGTTTAGAGCCACAGAGTCACAGAGCAGTGAATCTTTAATACCCATTAGCTAATTTCAAGTGGCCCTCTGACTCCCTCAGTCTAGGGTTCATTTTCAGGGACAAATGTAGTTGTCTTTAATGGAGATTTCCACTGCACAACTGTCCAAATACCACACTGTCAAACCATCTGGAGTTTTCAACACACATTCTGTATGGGTGCTATGACCATATGAATGTCCTACTGTCTCTCTCTGTTTTACTCCTTTGCACTGGAGGCTGGAATAATGGCTAATAATAAAGCACCAAGCAATGGCTGTACTCAATAAATATGCTTTCCAAGATGAGAAAAATCAAGATAAATGACCAAGCAATATTACAATTAAAACAGCGTTGCTGCTGCCGACTCTGCTACCATGGACATGGCACCAGCAGAGCAGCGCACCCCTCAACGAAGCAGCTGCCACATCCTAACCCTCCAGGACCAGCCCAGAGAGGGACCTCTCCATGACACTTGTGTGGGAAACTGGCGCACTGGATGCGTGACTGCCCCCTGAGGAGGGAGTTTTATGGATTTAAGAAACAGCAGGGAATACGAGGGAATCCCCCAGCACAAAAAAACTAGGAGCCAAGTGCAGGACCCCCCTGCGCAAAGACATAAATAAGACGGGTCTAATATCATCCTGTGGGGAGGGGAAAAAGGGAGAACCGCCTGCCACGTCAACCAAATGTGACCTTCTTTCACTGGACTTGTCTTGTTTGCTATGCCTTTGACCAATGCCCATTTGAACAACTTCTTCCAAACTTGAACCTTTCAAGCTGCAAATGACAGAGCCTCTCCATCTGAGGAACTCCAATTTCCATCTTGTGCCTGTGTGCCTGCAATGCCCAGGTAACTGAGGACGGATCAGTGGGTATGTAGGTGTCGGAGACACAAAGTTCACACCGTCAGAGGTGAACATTGTCCCGGATCTCTTGACATCAGACCCAGGGCAATTCTTGATGGGGCTGCACTGTGTCCGCCCTCCCCTCTTCCTGCCCAAGGGTCAGATCATTGCTCAGGCCATCCCAGTGACTGAGCTAACCTGGGTCCCAGGAGTGCCCTCCACGCCAACTTCAGAGGAACATCCCACGGTGGCCTGGGCTCAGGTCCTTGGGCAGGAGAAACCAAAAATCACTTGTCAGCTCATGAAGGGAGGAGATCAGATACCCCTTAAGGGTCTTTTGGACACATGGGACGATCGTTCCCTCTCAGGAATGGCTGTCACACTGGGAATTGCAGGACGTGGCTGTGATGTTGGGGGTTTACAACTGGCAAGACAATCAAGGAGCACCGTACAAATTAAGGGGCCGGATGGAAAATTGGCATCTATACGCCCATTCATGTCAGACTATAGGAACCCTTGTGGGGAAGGGACCTTCTTGCCCAGTGGGGAGCCCGAATCCAGCAGGGTAGGTGCCTGCTGATGGCTGGAACAGCCCACTCTCTGCAGTCCCCTTTATTAATGGAAATGCATGGGAGATGCACCAGGCCTTGGGTGGTGCAGATGCCTACAAAAATTAGAAACAGCAGTACCCCCCTGCCAAATTTTGCTGTTTGGTTAACCCTGCCAGGTAAACTTTCCTAGTAAAGCAGGGTTGCCTTAAAATTTGAAATTATATTACTAACATCCTCCACCACAGGCTTCAGCTCTAGAGGCACGGCAATTGCCTTTTTATTTTCCGCGCTTATTTGAGTGTGGAAAATAGAAAGAGAAAAATAGAAAAATAGGAAATAGAGCAGCATCCTCTTTGAATCAGGGAGGGCATGTTCTGAGTGAATTTAGTCACGCTCTCCTTGATGCTGACTACTCAGTTTCTTCAACTTTTAAAAACAGAGTACACAGTAAGGGACCTGAATCTAAATTTCTATTCAGAACCACATTCCCTGGCATAGGACAAGACAGGAAAATCTAATTTTTAAGGTGAGGACATTGAAATTTTTAGTACGATTTCATAGATAGTTTCAAAGTAAAGGCTGGCCTCTCATTCCATAATTGCAATCCTACTGATGTGTTCTGTGTATTTTTGAGTACTGATAGAGGTGTAACAGCCTTGGTTGCTTCCTTGGCTTTTCTCTCTTCCTTTGTGAAGGAGCTAAAGACCAGAGCTAACTGTATACCAAAGGCAGACAGTAAACCACAGGGCATATTCAGCACTGGTCATGAACAGCAGCATCCTTATTTAGACAAGCAGGAATCAGGCTCTTAAATCTCTCTTGTAAAATGACAAACTGCTGAGAAATTACTGATCATACCTCTTCTTGTGTCTTCTTGGACAGGACTCTTAACCAGTCTCCAATCATACTCAGAACGGCAGCAAAGTAGGCAAGGCCAACAAGGATCCAGAACCACACTAAGGGTTTATACCACTCCATGTATGTTTTGTCAGCATCTTCTCCTGAAATAGGCATATAATTATGCTTACAAATCATGAGATGCCAAAATCATTACAAAATATCTGCAATTCTGAAAAATGCCTAAAAGTATTTCCTAACTCTTGTCAACAGCACTGTAGTTCTGATAATAAGACAAAAAGCATGTCAGATGGGAGGAACCCAGTCTGTTTTAATCTAAGTCTTCAAAATTACCTATTGTTCTGCTGCTATGTGACCTGCCAGAGCACCCAGTAAATACTTCCTTTATATTGCTCATGGGCTGAAGCAGCTCTGAAATTCTACTTTGATAGTACTTGCAACAGCACAAACATCTGTCCCAGAAAAAAATTTAATATAGCAGGTTTTCCTTATTCTGAACTGCCTGCAGCCTCACAGTTCAGACAATTTACAGATCAAGCCCTTTAAGTTATAGAGTTTCGATACTTTTTTGGGTTTAGCTACAGGATTGAGAGATCTGTGTGCAGAATAAAGAAATGTAGCCTTTTCTTCCAAATCAGGCTATCTGACAGGAAGCCAGCCATGCATTAGCCCTGAACATAAGGCTGTACAGTCTTGGGAATCATTCAGAGGAATGTATTCTCTGGACAGTGACTTCACAGGAGATGTGGATCAAACAAAGCAACAAATATACTATATTGTTCTTCATGCAAGTCTCTGGATGTGCTGGTAAAACAAGAAGTGAGACATTTGGCAAACCTAATGGACTACGAAGACTCCCATATAAGTGCAGCAGGGGCCAGGTTGCTGCCTGCTATAGAGTAAAATACAGAATTTTTACAAAAGAAAGCAACTACACTTTTGAGACTCTCAGTCCCATCACGGTGCTATGTGCACTGCAAGAATGAGCCAGTGAGGAGCAAGAACAGCCCTGAGTGGAACAGAGTCAGCAGGAAAGAGTCTGCAGAGCCCCATGGGCACTGCCATGCCCCTCAGAGCAAGTGAACATGCCCTTGGTGGTACCTGTGTAAATCCCTGCCCAAAGAGCAAGCCTGCCAGGAGACTCAGACAGAGGTCTGCATATTTCCTCTGCATGACTGCAGAGATATTTTAGGGTTTTTCCCTGTTAAAATCACCAGACAACACAATTCAGCATTTCCCCTTTTGCTTTTTGAAATCTGAGACATTTTTTCTGACTCTTTAATTTTATCAAGACTCAATATGAGTGTATTTACAGCGTTTGAACACCCCCATGGAAGGTCAGACATTTGAGACTTGGCAGGGACCCAAACATTGGTTCTGATGTTAATCTCTCCCCACAGACTGCATGAATCACACTCCTTTTTTCCAGTCTTTAGGAGTCTGAAACAATGGGAGGTAGGGACTGCTGTTGCTATGGTACAAGAAGCCTCTTCTGATCACACATGTCCCTGAGGAAGCTCACTAGGAAACAGATTGTCTGGATCTATCTTGCAGAGTAATCAGGTGACTGAGAAAGCATGAGACCACTTTTCTCAGCCTATCAGACACTGTGTTTTTTCAGGCTCCATGCACAGTTTCATTTCCGACTGTGGTACAAAACCCTCCCAGTTTCCCAAGAGCTGGGATTTGTTCTAGGGGAATAAGCCAGCATAGCTCCATTGACACTGCTTTAACCATTAAGGTAGAGTATTTTTGATTTGCTGTTGAAGGAACAGAGATACTGAGAGATTAAAGTGACAGAAAATAAAAGGGGCAGAAAATCTCTCTCAAAACCAGCAATAAACCCCAAATCTCCTGGTGATCACCTGCCTTAAACTCTTATAATGAAAATGCCTCTGAAGTTTTCTTATTCAGGGTCTTCCATACGATTTTTGGAAAATCATGCTTGTTAGTAGCCACCCAGCTGTGGATTATGTTCTCCTAATCATGTACATATAGAACAATTTAATATTCACAGCCTTTTTTAACTATCACATTAATAAACAATACTGAAATGTTGTATTATTAAGAAAAATATTGTAAATTATTTTTATTTCACACTGTGATACCTCAAAGAATACCCTTTATCCAGTTAATTCCTCTACACATCTAAGTGGTTAAAATGGACAAAGCTCACACAATCACTACTGTAACTGAATGGTCCTAAAACTTTCTTTTTTATATCTGGGTCTTTCTTTGTTCAGTGACTTTTTTTTCCTCAATAATCATGTCTTCTATGCTAGTATGTCATAAAAAAGGAAGATTAGAGTATTCTCTACAAAAAAGACTTGTCTACTGTCCTTCGACAAAGAAAATTTTGTAGTTTAATTTGATGTTTTTAACTCATTCTGTTTATAGGGACTAAGAAGCACAATCTGACTGTTTCTAACACAGGCAACTTAATACCTTTAATTAGGACCACTGACAAGAATGAGGAGTAGAGGTCATGCACTGATGGGAAAAAAATTCACTTATTTTAACCACCTTTTTGTTAGCAAAGCAGCTGTGTGAAAAAAAATGTCTCTCTTATCTCTCCAGCCAGCTATCTCAATGCCCTCTTTGGAAATTGTATACATTTATAGCTCCTGCTTGTACTGTATTAATCTTGGAGAGTCTCCATACCCCATTAGTCCTTCTCTCCTACAAGAGTTTTCCTTAACAGGAAAACAGCAATGCCAACATTTCTGCCAAGGTTGGGAAACAGAATGCAGGTTTTGAGATGCTGCAGCTCCTGTCGCATCTGAGCAGAGAATTCTACAGACCCATGGCTCAGTTGTCCTTTGTAAAAGCTTCCTCCATTCATCATTTGGGCTGCTTGCTCCTGCAGCCAGCCTCAGAATGAGCACTAATGGACTAATACAAATCTTTAATTCAATGGGAAAGCAATTTTACTTTTGCATGATAAAGGATAATCAGGACTTTCCAGGCTCCCGTTATCTACACTGCTGAAGGCTCACAATCTACAAATGGCAAGGCACCTGGACCTTAAATCAGCCTGGTGTTGTACTGCACAGCAATCCCAACAGAAACACCTGGCATGGTTTCACTGAACATAACACATGGTGAGGAGCCTCCTCTCCGTACCAGAAAGCAAATTCTAAGAGCCAAGGCCCTTGTGCAGAGCATCTTGGCTCCAAGCTGCTCACCTGCTATAAAGTCACCAAAGCCAATAGTGGTCAGAGTGACAACTACAAAGTAAAGGGACTCCAAGGCTGTCCATTCCTCGATGTGTTTGAAGATAACTGCAGGAATGGTCACAAAGACAACGCAGCCTGCCAGGACGAATGCGATGGTGGAGATCACCCGGATCTTTGTTTGGCTCACTTGTTTATTCTAGAAAAAAGAAATAACAGGAAAAAAAAAATGTTTGAGTGGATTTCTGGAACTGCATTCTTTGTGAATGACACACTGATGATGCTGGTGTCACCTGGTATGTCTCTTTCTGCCTTTTGTGAGCTTGTTGGGTGGAACACAACCCTCTCTCCCTGTTAGTGAGAGTCCTGTGCAGGTAACAGCAAACACCCATGTCTGCCCCCAGTTTATCATCATTCCCATTTTCTATGCACTAATCTACCACAAACACCACCTGGAGAAACATTCCTGAGCTTCAGGAAGGCATCAATATGCTCCATATCAGGCTCAATGCCTAAGAAAAAGTGCACATTCACACCTCCAAACAAGTATGTGTACACCCCCACTGCCTCACCAGCACCAAGCATTCAACAAACAGGACCAAGGTTAAAATGAAAATAAACCCCTTTTCCCTCACTGGAAAGGTGCAATTTTATGTAGAAATAATTCATGCTTTGGGTTTTCCAGAATCAGGTTTTCCAGCTTTCATTCACAAATATGAAGGTTAAATCTCCTTTTCAAAAATAGAAAACTCTATTATTGGTTTACTCCAGAAAAAAAGGATTTCTGTCAAATACCAAACAGCCTGAGATAAAATTACCTACGTAAATCCACACGGGAAAGCTCTTGAACAAAGAGTTTGTGTTACTGGCTTCTATAAACTGAATTCAAATATAGCAAGTGTAATTGTAATATTTTACACTCCTAAATCATATAAACTCCCAATTTATTTAATATACACTTAGATTTTGTTTCTGTTAATATTGATAAAAGCCTGGATTAACACAATTGACTCTGGCAGATTTATTTCAGGTTTTCTCTGCTGTGAATAAACTCAGCACCCAATAAAGTTTCATGAGAAACCTGTAAATTACTAGAAACCTTACTGTAGATTCATTTCAGTGGTAGTGTAAATTCTCTATTTATTCTGAAAAAGCAATGTGGAGGTCACTGTAAGTCATATTTCCAAATTAGTTTTTCAAATAAAGCATCTCCCTTAACCCAGGAATGAGATTTCATTTCAGATTAAGGCACTGCCTAGACAGGAAATAAGATTTCATAAGTTATCTTTGTAATATACAGAAGGGATATTGCCTGAACTGGTTAATATCTAACCAGCTGGTGAGCAATACTGTGCTACCCTAAAATGGGAGCATTTCTTTTAGAGATGCAGTGTCAGACCCTCATTAAGGACTCCTCTGATCTGGGATGCATTCAGAACCAGGTAGCATAAATATATTTCATACTTTTAGTTCTGAAACTGTTTAATATGATCCCTACGCTTAATATTTCATTTGGGAGTTTATTTTCTGTGTCTGGATGAATAGAAATAGTTCAATAAGATTAGTAATGTAATGCCAAATATAAGACATGGAAGAAACTGCCAAGTACCAAGGGGAAAAGCAACAAAAAAATATAAAATCTGGATTCGATCCTTATTGCCTCTTTTTCCAAAGAACCATTTTGAGTATTTTGCTAAAATACCAAAGGACAATCTATCTTCTTTAAGAGGTACGGACACACCCTCACAATGGCAGAATTTCAGATTTATTCAATGAGTAGTGAAAGGAAAAGAACAGATCACATGGGTGTTACATGGTGTCCTACATTGGCACCCCTGCCTTATTTCATTGAGAATAAGGATATTACCAAATTGAGGTTTAATTTCTAGTTTGACCAAGGTGACTTGTTTACTTCTACTCTGCTTCAGTTTCCTGAAATGTAAAAACTGAATGTCAGAAACCTTGCCTTGTGGAAGTTAAGAGACAAGTGCTTCTTGGACATCCTTGAACAAAAAGCAATTTGGAACTGCCTGGCATCAAAGTAGTGCATAATAATTCTTCCTCCAGTCCCCACACAGCAAAAATTAAAATGCATTTCAGTATGTGTCAGAATTGTCTCACGAGAGAGGCAGGAATGAAAAGAATGGGTAACAAATGTTCAGGGCATCCCCTTGTGTGTGAGAGATAAACTCAGCCAAAGGTTTTTGGTTCTTTTAAGTATAAATGGTAACAATGTTAATGAAAGGATCTGTAAAAAGCCTGACTCGTGGTCATTGTGCACCTTTGTCTCTGACACAAAAGCAGAGCAGCTGAGGGTACAAATGAAGGTAGGAAGCAATGGTGAATCAGGCACAGCATTTTTAGAAAAGAACACAAAAGCAGGACTCAGAAAAAGAATTACTTAATGAACAATAACACATGAAATGCAGGACTGACACGAAAAGGAGGGTCTTTTTACAGTTAGGCATGCGTTCAGAGGAAATTCACAGTAGAGTAGAACTGCTACAGATGAATAAAAATGCTAAGGCATAATTGTACTGACTAATGAAATATGTACATTGTAATAATGACATACTACAAAAATTCAATCCACTGCAGTGTTACACCAATTACAATAAATAAATAAATTATTACAATAATTATTGTTACATTATTACAATAAATAAATAAATAATCACATTATATAACACTAAGGGTTGAGAAGTCTGAACAAGTTCACACAAATTTCTCTTTTATACAGTATTTTCAGCTTGGAGCAAAACATTGTCAAATAGCTAAGCAACTTCTGCCAGGCTAAGAAATCATCTGAACCCATTTTGTGACGTGAATAGAGAATTTTTTATAGGTGTCAGAAAGAAAAACAACAAACCTCTTCCTCCAAGAAAGGTAGCTTATCTTATAGTTGTTTAAGTAAAATTAAAACACCTTTAAAAGAGAGGTTTTCCACTCTTTTTCTTTTCAAGTTTGTTTACCCACAAGTTCCTTCCACAGTGATGAAGCAGATGATTTGTAAGACATTCCTCAAATATAAATAAATTAGTGCTGGCTAATGAGACTAATTTAAATCCACGTAGAACTAATCTGGAAAATATCAAAGAAGTAATCTAAGTATCTGAGAACTGAGAGTTTTCTGTGCACCCATCAGGATCATTCCCACTTTCCACTGACAGTGCTGATTTTACTCTTGAGATGGCTAAGTGCTAAACTGGCCAAACATTACTGATGCTTACATGAATTACTTTACATACATTATTGCTTACATGAATTCCAACAACCTCCTGTCAATCTGCTCTAGTGCCAAGAGGGATAAGACAGACAGAGCAATGAACACACCCTGATCAGTGGAATTTAGTTCTTATCCATCTTTTCCATCAATAATCTCATTTTGTATTATATATTCAGGGGGTTTAGTAGTTTTGGTCTTACCTAATAATTTGGTCTTACTTAATAATTTTAATAATTATTAAAATAAACCTGGAGTTTTTACTTTCTTTTTTCTCTCTCTGGCCCAATAGATCAAAGCCAGTATAGAGGATTATTTTATATTTTCTGCTTTCTTCAGGTGAATTAACTGAGGTACAATTTTTCTGACCTGAGGCTTGACAATAAAAGCACCAAACAGTGATTTTAAGTTTGCAAACTGAGACCACACAGTTGATATATATTCCTATGAAAAAGGAGCAGGAGGCATTAAGTTTGGGATCAAAAGAAGCTATAGTCATTCATCAGACTAGACTAAATGCTAAATATGGAGAACATATATATATTTCCATGAATAGCATATTTCATATAAGCTTATTCCAAGATTCTGTAGTGTCACCTGTCATTTCATAGAAAGCTGCTCCAGTATACAGCACTACTAAGCCAAAAATAGCACTGGAACACTTGCTGCTTCACAGTGAGCTCAGATGGTTTTTCTGTCTTCCAAACTTTTCCTTTTCTGAATTCCTGACAAATCTCCCCCAGGCTCCAGGCAAGCTGGCTACCTTTTTTGCTAGATGACCATTGGCAAATTTGTAGAGATAATGTAATATACCTGCATGGAAAATGCTGTCTTCATCTCTCCAAAAGGCTCTGTATTTTGGAGCAGAGAAAACATATTTCAAACAAAACACTTTTCTTTAGTATTTCTTTTGTTCCCTTCACTTACTCTTAACTTTTTGCCCTTCCCCATGCTGCCAGCTATTCTCAGAACAGATTGTCTCTGCCCATGCACTAATTAAACAGCTTGTCTTCTAAATCACTTTCCCTAGACCAAAATATTTTAACACTAGGAATGACAGCCTTTGTACCACAGAATATCACATATATCAGCTCACAAACATTTGATAAGTCAAAATATGTTTGCAGAGCTGTTGTGGATGGTGCAGGCAGCCACAGTTCACACTGCTTGTCTTTCAGCTCAGCCAAATGCAAGTCCTGGTGCAGAGCCTGGCACACGAGTGAGGTGTGGTGCCCTTCTGTGGAAAGACTGGCACAGCACTGGCTTGGCCATCATGAACAGAGGGGAGACTATGGAAAAAGACTGCATTTTTAAGTGCTCCTCCTCTACACAGTTACTATCTCATACTAAGTTTTTTCCCCAGATTGTGTTTTCCATTCACTTTCAGGGAAGGAAATCCTGTCACTTTTGCAGTAAGAGATCAGAGAAGCCAAAAATCTCTAAAAAGAACTTGAATCTTTAGGTGAAATAGTAGCTAGAGTTGATCAGATGTATTCAGAAAGACAAACAATGAAGTTCAGGAAAGGTAGAGCTTTGACAGGTGCTAAAAGAGATCTTCCCACCAGTTCAATGTGACTACACCAGCCCCATCCCCATCTGCCAATTAAGAGGGACTTTTCCTAGGACAATACCATGGTTGGGTGACGTGTACTATTGTCTTTCAGAAAAAATATCAAGTGTAGATCACTTTCATAGCATGTCTGAAAACTAGAGCAAAACCCTGAGCTGAAAACCTGAAAGTGAAGCAGGTTTTCATAATAAGACAATCTCAATTGGCCTATATTTAACTCATGCTAATGGCAGCTGCTGTGTTCTGTGACAGTGTGCTCTGCCTATGGAGTGCTTTCTATCTTTAGATGGTTGCAGACACTGTGCACAGAGCATGCCAAGAGAATGGAGCTTTGTTCTACTGTTTATTATAGAAACATGCATACATCAGGGATCTTATGAACAACCTGTGAAAGATAAAAATACAGCTTTTATGGCATTATGTCACCTTGAAATGCATATTTCATTTCTGTTGTGTCTGGCCTTGTACATATTCATTTTCTGGGGAATCACATTTGCATGCATGTGAAAACAGACTGGGACCCAGGTTCTGCCCTAGATTATTGAATATGGAACATACAGAAATAACCAGGAGCTGAGAAGACAGGGCTTTCGTGGGGGAAGCTTTGGTTTACATCTCTGACCTGGCTGATGCTTATTTACTCACACCAAATATAACCATTCCAGTAGGACAGATGGCATTAACTATTCAATGCATGGTGTTTGGGATAGCATCATCCTGCCAGTGCCTCCCTTTCCTAAAATGGTACATGAAAAATTCTATTTTTTACAAAGCATTATTTTGCAATGAAGTACCTCCAGCCCTACCTACTCATAAATGAGTAGTTGTTTTCCTGGCTAGTTTCACACTGAAATAATTGTAACATTTTGGATTAGAAGATGAGTGGTGGCATGTGCCCAGCTCCTCTGCTGAAATATTCTGTCAATACTGTTGGGGTAGTGTGTACTTGATAAGAGCAGATCTCTTTCTCACTTTATGTAGTTCAGATTGTTCTTAAAATTCCCACAGAATGCTGATTACTGCAGTAGCTAAATGTGGTATTCCTAAGTTTCTTCCCATTCTTTCCACAAGAAAGTGGGCTGTCCCAAATTGCCTGGGGGACAAATAACACAGATAGATAGTTTGTACTCTCTCTAGAGCACTGATGCACTCAGTGACTTCTCAGCTACTTCCAGATTTGTCAAGCACACCACCCAACATGTTATTATGTTTTTCAGTGTCTTTTTAGCCTATATTTGCTCCTTTTAGTTTCTTGAATAACTACTCTCCTAATTCTTATGTCCTCTCTTTACAGGTGGTAACAGGTGGTTTTACACCCACAAAAATTAAGGAGACACTTATAAAATTAGAAACAAGAGTTACACATTGAGTTTAAATTTGCTCAGTGCTCAGCATTAAATCAAGAACTCTTGCTCTACTTGAGGTTTCATCTGATTAGGTACAAACATTTATGAAGCCTAACAATGTAAATATAATGTGATAATAAAGTAAACAATTACTAAAATTGTCATGATTATTATATTCTGCATATGTCAAATGTTAGATAATCACCTGAAGGGAAACCACTGCTATTAAGACTATTTACTAAGATGCATGTAAATTCTAAACTCTATCAGAAATATTTGAAATAGCTGAAACTCATTAGTAAGAGTAATGAAGGAAACTATGTATAGCCCTATTCACCAAACCACAAAATAGTAGATGTAATGGATTTATGACAATCAAAATAAAAGGAATAAACACACATCTTGGCTAAACAAGAAGACTACAATCTCCAAATTCCTTTGAAGCTGACAAAATACCAAGGAGGAAAACAAATACTTTGGATGGCTATAAGCAACAAGCAACTGCATTGACTCAAGAAAATTAAGGAATACTTTGAATACCAAAAGAACTCACATTATGTTCCAGCTGGATATATTCTGGATGAAACATTACTATCAGCACTCATCTGTGCATCTTAAAATACTTTGAGTATGGATTATGCTTTAGCAGGGAGGCTGGAGTAGATGATCTCAAGACATCCCTTCCAACCCCAGTTATTCTGTGATTCTCTGGTTATTTTAATCATATACTATCATATCAACAGTTTAATGTCTTGTGCATGACACTCAGAAATACAACACTCAGCTGACAATTAATCAAAGATTTTCTGACTCTCAATCCATATCATGACTTCAAGATTGTAATTTTTCTTGGGCAGAAGCAGGCTGGAATGATCAGAGATTTCACTGAAATGAAGCAGGTGTAATAAAAAGGTAGACAAAAAAATAAATTAGGGATCTTAGTTGTGTTTTCACCAAACTGAACTGAGACACTTTTCAATAAGATTCTTTTCATTAAATGAAAATATAAGCCTTTTGAAGCGCTCTCCAGACAGGCATGTACATGCTTACTCACCAATAACCACTAGTCACTTTTCTACATTTATTCTGATACACTATTTATGTCTGGTCTGGGACACGTAAAAGTCATTTAATCAAAATGGAAAGTGCTCATTCTTCAGTCTAATACTTAATTACTTCCTTCCAAAAACAGTTACAACCAATTTGCTCTCATCTGTGGGCATGTTTTAGAAGTAGATGTCTATTAAACTAACCAGCTTGGGCAGCTTCTCATCCACTCCATCCCTGCAAAGACTTACCTTCCGTTATGCCACTCCCAAGGGCAGTATCACACAGGTCACCTCTAGGAGATCTGCCTCAAAGAGAGAATCCCTGAAGTGAACCATCAGCAAGTCAGCAAAACAGCATTTGCCAGGTCTGTGGCACTGCTTGCAAAAGAACTGCTTACAGCAATTCAGACTCAAAACCAGAGGGTACTGGCAAAATAAAAGGAAATTATACATGAGGAAGTCTACACAAATTTAGGGTATGATGTCTTCCTGGTGGGCAGGGCAGAGAATGATCATGATTTCAGGCAGTGGCACTGCAGCAGTTTTTGTGGTAGAACTGCAGATCTACACCAACACATCTGTTGCCCTGCAGTGAAGGCACATCACTCAGCCATCTCTCTTTCCAGGTTTACATCCACAACAGCAACCCTGCCTTCCTGCTTTTCTTTTTGGCTGTATCAGTAACACAATCAGGACAACATCCCTGCTCCTTGAGGGAACAATCACCTTCTTTCCATTTTCAGTGAATAGACATATATATCTAAAGCTCTTGCAGTGTTTTGAAGCCTGTTTTACAACAATTCCCTGTAAGGAAACTAACTTAAGAGATACATTCTCCAGCAACACCCTCAATAAGGAGATTCAGAGTCTGACCTAGAGAAGTCTGTTTCTCTCCACTGACTACAGAGATCCTTACAGATGTTGACTATCATCTCAACACGTTTCATGGTGTCCAACATGTAAAAATGCTGCAGGCAATAGCAACAAAATTTAGACCAGGCTATACAACACAAGCAAAAAACTGTCAGTGAACTTACTCTGAAAACTGTTTCCACCTTTGCAATGCTCTTCCCAAAGATGGTTCCAAGTTGGTCTCCAATCCCAGCCAGCAAGAAGCCAAAGAGTGGAATCCCAAATAGGGCATAAAAGATGCAGAAAACCTTGCCACCAACAGTTCTTGGGGCAATCTTCCCATACCCTGAGGAGAAAAACAATTGTCAGACTCTCAGAACTTATACATGGCTTTTTAGAAAACAAACTAATCAGCTTTAAAAAACTGGTCTTCCTGCAGGCATACCTTTGTTCCATCTATAATTCCTATTTATAGATTTTCAATGGCATGAGGTCATTTCTGGGTAAGCCACCCTCTGTTATTCCATTTTCTTGAAGCCTCAGCTACCCATAGATTTCTGTAGATTCTGAATTTCTAAAATTGGTGTTTGCTTAATTGACCTAGCTGATGCCACAGCACAAAAATCCCTCCATGCTGGCCTGGTGCCTGCGTGCTGTTGCTCCTCTTGGCCTGTGCCATTGGTTTCCTGACAGGGCTGTGATTCACCTGACAAGGCTCATTTTCAGTGGACAAGGCTCATTTTCAGTGGACAAGGCTCATTTTCAGCAGACAAGGCTCATTTTCAGTGGTTAGCTCATACTTCCCTCAGCCCCTCATCATATTGACTAATTACAGCCTCCAAACTGTACCCACACCACGCAAATCTGCCCTTGAACTCTTTTCAATAAAGCATTATGACTCCAGTAGACATGGTATTTCTGTTAAAATGTTAAAGAGAAAAAAACCCCAAGGATTGTGACAGTCGTATTTGCACCTTTTTAATTTAAGATCGGCTATTTTAATTGAAATGTCATAGAGATTTTGATTTTCACTCTACATAATTACTCAAAAATCACAAACCACTGATGCAATAATGATGCCTTGAAAGGCTACCTAGAACAGAGGCTAGAGCATGTTAAAGGAATAAAGTATTTATTAAAAGGCCTTCAAAGGATGCACCTTGGGCAGTACAAGAGCCTGGCCATGGCTCCACACAAGATGGACCCTGACTCACAAATTTTCACACTTTTATAAGTTT
The DNA here is from genome assembly GCA_020466415.1 of Ammodramus savannarum pratensis. Lineage (NCBI taxonomy): Eukaryota > Metazoa > Chordata > Aves > Passeriformes > Passerellidae > Ammodramus > Ammodramus savannarum. The sequence goes on along the minus strand of JAHXMQ010012340.1, from coordinate 631,625 downwards.
TGGTCCATTTAATACTGGGGTTAATTGTCCAATTACAGCTTCAGGTTATGAAGTCCTATGTTTCCAAATTTCTCTCCTCAATTCACTGTTGTTTCTATTTTTTGGGCCTGAAGCTGCAAGGGTGTCCTTGGTTCTCAGGCTGGAAAAGGATAGTTTTGCCTGACTGAATTGTGAAGGGAACTTGCTAGCACTTTATATGAAGTTCAGAGTTACCTACTAATGCAGTAAAGAATCTGTAAAATATGAAAGCTAAATCTTAAGGCATCAATAAAGCATCCAATGAGGATGAAAGCTATGAAAGTGTCAGGTCCTATTCCTACTGGATTGGCATCACTGGCACCAGATATACCTCTCTGTCATGGGATGCTGAAAGAACCATGCTGACACACAATAATGCATGTCCCATAACTGTCCTTTTCAGACTGCATCTATCCTCCCAGATGTCTCCTAAAATTCCAAGAAAGTCCAGGCTCCATGGGCCACTGGACTGAGGTTGACCAGGTAATCTGACTTTCTACCTAAAAGGAGGCCTAACAGGCCTCTGGTGCATAAATTAAAACCATGTTCATGCCCTGACACAATACACAGATTTTATGCAGAATGAGATTTATCAAAATCTCATTCATGGAGAATTTCAATAAATATGGGCAAAAATACAAGGTCTTTTCAAAATTATTTAAATAGCAGATGTCAATGAATATGCCTGCATGAACTATGCCTACATAGTGCCATTTATTTAATGAGTAATTTAAAAGCTTGTCATTTGGGTCTATTGAGCAAACAAATATTAAGGAGGGTGTTTTCTCACATATGAATCAGAAATCCTTTCTTTCTTGCCACCCTCTGATTTTATGCTACCATCAAAAATACGTGGTAATGTAGCTTAATATAGAGAAACACTCTATACAATCACTCTTTCCCCCTCACTCTGACAGCAAAGAAAAGGCAGAGCCAAAGACATCTCTAACTCTACTGTTAGAAATTATCACCACAGCAAGTCTTAAACTGCCACAGGATTCTTTTTGTTGCTACTGTATTACCTGTTTTAAAAGCCTGCAGGATTTAGTCAGATTCTCATACTTTATTGAAGGCTTGTGTGATTATCAAGTTATTTTTCTGTACAGTCACCAGTGTGTGCACCACAGTTGTAATGTGGAGAAGCAATTTATACAATACTGAAAGCAGACTAATACTCATAGAAAATGCAAATAAAAATCAACAATTTGCCAGTGATTTCCAAATAATTAGATCTCTTGATCTGATTGTTATGACAGCACTGAAATCAAGCTTAAAATTATAAAACTACTGTATAATTGTCTGCAGATTAACTATATCAACAATGCCATTGGTTTATTTTCTTTTTCCTTCAGACCATCTTCTGAAATCCAAGCTTGTTGAACATCCTTCTTAAGAGGAACTGGCTTACAGAGCAGAGATTAAAACCCTTAGTATATCTAAGAGCAACATTCAGAGATCTAATACTAAATATATTGGACACAATGCATGGGGAGAGAGATGATAAGGGCCTGAATAATTATCTTGTTAAAATAAGTGGTTCAAGAAAAGTGAATGGAGCAGCTCAGTGTACTCTTCATTTAATACAGAGAAATGTGTCCATTATCAAGGCCATGAATTCTAGAAAGAAAAAAGGGAGGTTTTTATACAACGTATCATTTGTGTAATTCCTTTCAATTGTTAGTATGAAAGCAAGTAAGAATTTTTAAAAGGATGTAGTAGTTATCAGAATGTATTTCCAGTTATGGAAAGGAGGAGGATATTACAAGAATTGTTTGTTCTCAAGTAATTGCTTGTAGATTGCTTCAATCTATATTGAGAACAGTTATAAAGCCTGCATGAGTTTTACCTGTTTTCAGCTCAGCATTGCCACTCTACCCTAATTATTTAGACAGCTTCTGACACCTACCCAAAGACTGAGTGCTGGAGTAATGTCTTCTGCTAACGGAGAAATACACTTTAGCTACTTTATTTCCTTGTTACCTACCTTCCTCAAATTTATTTCATTACCTATGTCTCAGTGTGACTGTGTCTTTTTAAAAAATAAACAATAAACATACCTATAGTAGTGATGACTGTTCCAGCAAAGAAAAAGGCACCTCCAAGGTCCCAGTGACTGCTCTTGTTAGAGAAACTCCCGATGGGATTGACTCCTGAGTCCTCAGCCTCAACAGCACGCTGCAAAGAAAGCACAAAGAATCAGCATCATGCATGCCTTGCTGTATCCTGTGCTAGTTGGTGTAGGCTCCAAAGGGAAACTTCTAGCACCATGAAAACAGCCTCAATTCAAGTTTTTAATATTTGCTCATAGTATAGTAGCCTCTTCTGTACACATAAGTCGAACACACGACTGAACTGAATACCCATTAAGGTAGAAGAAAGATAAAATGCATAAACAAATGACAAAAGATACAAAGCAATTGGGAAGTAAAGGACCAACACCATAAATTCTTCCATAAATATTGTTCTTGTAGCCACTACTGCCAAAGGAAAAATTCCTCATTGGGAACAGTTATGTTAGAAGCAGCTAGAAAGGTGGTAAATACAAAAAGTGGTTGTGAAATCAACTGAAGCTAGTCAGCCAAGAATTTAAATTCCAAGGCAATCAGTAATTGATTAAGTAATTTATATTTTATGCTAACAAAAGAAATAAATATGGCCTATATATACCCTGTTTGAAATTAACAAATAAGATATCCATGGAAACATCATAAATAAACTTTGTGATCAGCTCAAGCTTCCCAGTTGCCACACTACACATGATCTCATGTCCACAAATACAGCATGATACACAGGCTCCCAGCCAGGGCTTGAATAAAGTATATTCTGGATATACTATTTCTGGATATATTATACTATACTGTTTCCTGGTCACTGTCCTGTGTCCCACATGTTACTGAATCAAACCAAGCAGACATATCAGCCTCCTGAATGTTTGTTGGGAATTCCTAAAAATGCACCATATTGTATCATGGGGACATACACATTCACTGTTCATTGCAGCCTCACAGTCCAAAGGAAGACAGAGCCGAACACATCAGCCTACAAAGTACAGAAATAAATCTCTCATCAGCATCCAGTATACTCACCTGAATTGCTCTAAGATGACTTTTGAGATGCCCTCCAGCAGGTATTTTCAAGTTGCTTTTAGATCTCATACAAGGTCTTCTTCATCATAGAGAAATTCAGACCTCACTCTTGAACAGCAGCAGCAATGTCTCCCTTTCTCCCTTCCAAATGTTCCCAAATCTAATTTCCATAAAACCACTGCAGAGGAACCAAGATTCTTTTTTTTCTTCCTCCTAAAATTTCCAACTCTTTGCTTTTCTCCCATTCTGGTCCAGCCTCACTTCATGTTGCTGTTATCAGCTGCTCACCCTACTGCCAGACCTTCTCCTTCTCTTTCTGTCATTTGCTCCTCCTCCTAAATATTGCCACCAATCTTTGGCCTCGGCAGTTTCAGTGAACTTATTGCTGGGCTCAACAAGTGAAGAAAAGTGCTACCTCTTGCATCCTCTGTTTCTTTGGCATGTTCAAAATGGAGTTCCCACCTATCAACACAGATTTGACTTTTCTTATTGCATTTCTTTAACTAGTTCTCTTTTCCATATGATTTATGAATTGTCATGGTGGTTTTCTATTTCACCTTTTCCTATACTGTCCATGTGCAAAGCAAGTTTAGCCATTCTATTTTGCCTTTACCCCACTTCTTACCTGGTCATGTCTACGAGTTATCTCTTAATCTTCTCTGAAACCTCACATTCTCTTATGGGTTTAGCACTGACTTTTAAACATCCATTTAACACCTTCTCTCCCTAGCCTTCAGGATAAACTTTCCTCCTCATTAATCTCTTTCCACCAATGCTTTATTTACCACATTCTTTCTTCCACTTCCATTTTTCTCACTCATTTTGTGCCTATATTTCCAACTCACTTCCTGGTCGTAAATGTTCCTCTACTGCTTTTTTAGCCTGGGCAAGTTCTAGCTAATCTGCTTCCCAGCTTTTAGTTATTCATCACATTGCCTCACAAAAGGGAAAAGGAGTGGGAGAAGAGGTGTATGGGCAAGAACAGAGACAGCTACATCTAAAGACATCAGTATGGGGCAGCCTTTTTTAGAAGCCGAGCTACCACATGCCAGGCTAAGTTGATTGTGAAACTATAGCACGAGCAAGCTCCAGGCTGGACCAGTTTCACTTCATGTGGGCAGAAAGCCAGGGTTCTTCAGCACATGCCCATACCTCAGAAATTAGGGATATAGAGAATGGATGTGTTTCAGACCAAACCCTTTGAAAGGGCTTCTGTACCAGTTGCTGGCATATTGCAGGGGGTGTGAAAGCAGAGATCATTTGCTGGTTTATGCAGAACAGCATAAATCAGCACAACAGACAGGTTGCCCATTTAAATAGGCCATGACACACTGTCAGCTACCCTGGTTCCTTCTGCCAAAGAATGCTGTCTGCCCTCCCCGTGAGTGTGTGAATGTCAGCAAGCTAATTGCACTTAAATCACACTTGAGTTTACACAGTTTAGCAAGTTTTACAGGGCCAAGCACGAACCCCTGAAGTGAAGGAGTACACTGTTGCCTTAGATAGGGTTGAGATTCTCACACTCCCTTCTCATCCAGAAAAAATTCAATTTTTCTTTAAATCTTCACTGACATCATTCATTTATAAATATCCAAACATTCCAATGCTGTCTTTTAATACATTGCATTTTGCATACAGCGATGGAGGACAAAAAGAGAGCAGCAAAACAAAGCAGCTGTAGCTAACAGCACTTCAACAACCAATTTCAGCTCATGCATGAGAAAAGGATGCCTTACTACTACCACCACAAGTCCTCCTACACAGAACTATCCTGCTAAACACAAAATTTAAACAATGATACTATTACTGGCAAGACTCTCCCAGTTCACACAGACATGAAATTTTACAAGTTTCCCATCTGAAACTTCAGATTGGTTTTGCAGCAATGACCTGAAGAGAGGCATCCCCAGGTTATCTCATAGTAGGAAAAAAACTAATTTCCAGAGTGCCAAACACTTTGCTAACAAGCCTCAATATTTAAGATATTTTAAACGAGTAGTTTCAGCTACTTCTGTAGTTGCAATATTGCTGACAGTAAGAGGCCATCAGAGTACCCAAAGCTGTTTCACACTTGCTCCTTTCCCCATCTCTTTTTCCTTCTCCAGAGGAGCTACAAGCACAGTATAAAGTACACAGTATTTTTTCAGTGTAGTTTATAAATTGGACGTCCAATCTTCTTTACTGAATGACTTCCTACCTATGGTATTTTTTTCTTTTGAAATGCCGTCCATTTCAGGGAAGGCAATAATTTGAAATACCTCAAAGGGCAGAAATTGTCTTTCTGGATGTTCAAGTAATGGATGCATGCTAAAGCAAACAGGCAGGTAGGAGTGAAGAGAATGACAAAACTACTGAAGTAAATAAAAGTACTTGATATTATTTGTTTTTAAAAACATGTATTTTTGATCACAGTTTTCTGGTTTTCTCTCCATCCTCACACAGATGTGTGTTTTACTCTCAGCCCCTTTGGTATCAACACAGTAAAGTACTTGTGGAAGAAAACAGACCTGGTGTGGTGACATGATCTGCATGGGACTGAAGGCAAATCCCAGAGCAGAAGCCCAGCATTTGTGGTGATACTGGGACAATTGAGTCCTGTATTCCCAAAGAGAGTGAAACCAAATTACATCTCAGTCTGAAGCACACTTCATCAATTCCACTGACATAAGCAACAAGATAGCTGGAAGCCAGTGCAGCTGGTGAGGAGAGAGAAGAGCAAAACAGACTGTTTCTGGTTTCTCCATGAAGAAAGGTTTTTATCTGCTTCCTTTGCTCATGTTTCTGTAATTTTTCCAGTAAGATCCCAAGTAGAAAGAAGAAAATATTTTTCAAGGATAAGGGTAATATCCCTCTCAAGTGATGAGACAGTCAAAGATGTGTCTGCTCTACTTGTTATCAAGGATGGGAATTTGGTAAAAAGAAAATTCTTGTCCTTTTTTTGCCCAGCTCCATTAATTCCTCTTCACAGAACATTCTAATCCAAAAATTATTATCTCCCTCTACAATTCTTTTTTCAAGCAGATTCCTATCAAGCATACAAAGAGTTGCTTCAATTGCCTTCCATGCTCTGATATTTCTCAATTAGGATTATTAGGATGCTTCTCATTAGCAAACTGCTTTTAATAACTAATTCTTTGATAACTTTTTACCTCTCTACTTATTCTCACCACCCCTTATACAGTGATTAGGTACCCTCATTATAAATTGACATTTATTCACTTTTCCACAATAGCATTTTCTAAGGACCAAGGCCAGCAATTTTTTTTCTGGTTTTATCAAAAGTAACAACTTTCAAAGTCCATTCCTTCAATATTTCTACCTATCCCACAAAGGACTTTAAGAACCAATCAACCTAGAAGTGATCTACCTATATACCTATACTGAGGCTGAAGTTTGAATATATTCCTTAAGTATGTTACATTTCTTATCTAATCTTTGTTTTCTCCAGGACTACATAAATCCAGGCTAACTGATAAGCTTCTACACGGAATCCCAAAAAAAACTCTACTGAAGTCTTGTAAGATCCATTTTACTTTCCTTGTCTAGAGTTTTAATCAATTAAGGACAGATAAATCTATGCTTGACAGACCTTTCTTGCATGTTAATACATTTTCCACTTATCCTTGCATATTCGACACTTATTTTCTTCAAAATTTATTCTAAAACTTTTCATACTACATCAGACTAAAAATTCCAAAGCTTTTAATTGACAGTTATTTTTTGATTTGTATACTTCATCCTCCTTAATTTATTTAAAAATTACAACAGTAAACCTGTAAGTTCAGAATTCTTGGCTGAATATTTATTTCAAAAATCCCACCTGTCGTGTTCTATGTGCCCTCCTGGTTGCTGTGTTTAATTCTGAAGAAAGAATTAAGAACTTAAGACTACTTGAAAATTTGTAGAGATGAGGGCATAAGTCTTCAAATTTTTTTGAAGACTCTCTCAAATTTTTTTCCAGATATTAGGTTCTGCTTTTCTTTGCACACATCTTTCATAATTCTAGTGAATGGAAGTACCAATCTCTTCATTCTCATGAGCAGTGACAGGACTCAAGGAAATGACCTGAATCTGAGTCAGGAGAGAGATCAGGACAAAGCTTTTCACCCAGACAGGGGTTGGGCACTGGACCAAGATGCCCAGAGCAGTGGTCACAGCCCCAAGCCTGACAGAGTCCAAGAAGCATTTGGATAATGCTCTCAGGCACGTGGTGTGACTCAGGGTCTCCTGCACAGGGTCAGGAGTTTGACTCCATGATCCTGATGGGTTCCTTCCAACCCAAGCTTATTCTATGAATCTATGGTTATATATATTTACAACATTTTGGACACATCGTTTCTGCTTCTCAGATCTTATAATGACTGGGAAAGAGCCTGCTTCACACTGCCCATTCCAAGGTCTCTGTGAACAACTTTGCTCCCCACCAACTCAGCTGGTCAATAAACCACTGAGCTGGTCAATAAACCACTGAGCCGGTCAATAAACCACTGAGCTGTTTCTCCTAACTTCCAAGTACCATCTTCTTCACATGGCCTACCTGGATGAGTTTCTCCAGCTCTGGCTCGGAGACACAAAGGTGCTCCCGGAGGAACTCGGCCTTCTCTGAGGTGATGGTGCTCTTCTGCCTGTTCTCAAAGGGCTGCTCCAGGGCACGGAAGACGAGGCCTCCCACCACCAGGTAAACCACCACCACAATAAAGATGGCCACCACTGCTCTCCAATCCATGACTGCGTGCCGGCTCTGAGAAGTGTCTTCCATGGGAGGAACAACAGGGGTTTGGGTGGAAACAGCGATTTTTGCAGGTGGGTAATGCCTGATAGTTTTGGTCTCAGGCTCACGAGCCCTCACTGCTGGGGGAACAGGTGGGGGAACAGCCGCTGAAACAAAAAGCAAAAAACCTTATTCAAAATCAAATCTCTTAAGGTATGACCTTGATTTACATTTAAAGATTCTTAAATAATATTTTCAAGACTTTTACATAAATCGTGTTCTTCACATAGATATGATTCTTCTCATCTGGAAAGTTCCATGTCTTCTTTGTCTATTCATACCCAACGGACATCTCAGGGGTTTGCTTTGCCCATTACCTCTAGAACTTCACCCATTACCTCTAGAACTGGACAGGCCAGTTACATGTGCAAAAAGTTCAGAAATATGCAGAAAACCATTTATGCAAAATGAACATGGAAATTCTTACCAGCTAGCATGTAAATTACACATGGTGGTGTTTGGAGAAGGGCCCTGGCAGTGATTTATAAACTTAAATCATAATTCTAACAGTATTCATAGCACTAAGAAATTGAACTGCTAATGAACACTGACCATCACCTGACCTGGAATTGACAGAAATGGAAAATGCTTTGCAAACCACAGTGCTATCTGGCTGTAATATAAAGTGGCCCATACCATTTATCTGGATTCACAAAAGCATTACTTATGAAAATGTCCTTAAAGCCTGGAAGCTTCACAAAGTTTAGTATAAATCATGTGTCAGACAGAGGATGTGAGATGTCTGAGGTCAAAGTTACACGCCAAGCACGACTGTGGACCTCTCACCTTGGGACTGAGACACTGCATAGCCCAGGTGACCTCTACAATATATCAGAGTTAACCAGTCCTGACTTCCAGCTGGACTGAACAGCCCAACCACTGTGTCAAGCTACCAAGGCAGGTAAATCAAAGCTCAGTCACTTCCAAATACTTCAGGTGTTCCACCATCCCCACTCTGTGTTGCTAGTGTTACCAATAGCAAGATGAGGCCAGGTTCCTCAGCATCCACTGATATAAGGGTACCACATGTAGGATTTGAAGATGCTGGATTAATTTTAAACCAAATTCCTGTGTAATCTTACCATGCTGCAGCTGCCACTGGCCTGCTATTTCTTTGAAACTAGATTAACTTTTTGCATATCAGACCTAAATCAGATTACAGTTAAAATACAGCTACTTTAGGTTCATTCTCTGAACTTATTCACAATGTGTCTGTGCTGTTTCACTTAGAAATTAAAGCAGAGAGATTTACAACATCCCGTCAGAGTGGCATTGTAACTGCATTCTCTAAAATTTAAACATACAACATGATTATACCTTGATTCTGAGGTGAGCCACAACTCTTTCCTAACAGAAACCCTTTTATGATCCTGAATAATTTCAGGACTTGGGCATTTACTACAGTCATATTTTCCTGCAAGCAATACAACTCTGAAGCATTGCATGGAGGATAGAGCTTCCAGCTTACTTGATAATCAATAAACTACAGAAATCTATAGTTGCTTTATACTTACAGTTAATATTTCATTTCATATATGATTTAGAGGTTCCAGACACCAAATAGATTAGAAAGGATCCAGGATCAGGGCAAAAGCCTTTGTGGTTGATTCCTTTTTTGTTTGTTTTGCAACACCTTGTGGCATAGCTGTTCAGTTTGACCATCAAAAGTTCTTTATGGTACCCAACACTTATTAACCAGGATGGAGTAATATCAAACTTAAAAGGATATTTTCTCTTACCTCCAGATGTATTTCATGTGACTATTAGGAACTTTATGTGACAATAGAAAGAAGAGCGACAGTATTAGAAAAAAGTCACATTTTTGTAGAATGTCAGTATATTTATTCTCTAAGTCTCGTGAAAGTATTATTGTAATAAATACAGTGAATCCCAACAGGAAACACCAGAAAAGTATGCAGAAGAAACATAAAATATTGAGGTTGCATGAAGCAGTTAGAACTATCCTTTCTCCATAGACAAGTATCCTAAACCTGAGCCACAGCATCTCCTTAGTGAACTAAATTTGAGTACTCACAGAAGTGGCTCAGCTGATGTAACTCAGTGTAACATAGCTTCCATAGATTCCATAAAATTCATACCATTTTAATTAGTTAGAGCCCATAACTACCATGTCTATTGTAAACCAACACAAACTCTGCAAGGCTGTGGACTGATTTTTCCCACTTCAGATTACTCAGCATCAGGATCCAAGGCTCACATGGAGCAGAGTTCATGTGACAATGCCATGATTTTTTGAAGCAGATATCCACCTTACCACAACTAGAATAGTCCAGTGTAGAACTGGGTGAGCCTCTCAATGGAAAGCAGTGCCTGCCTTTGATATAACACAAGTAAGTCAAGAAGATGGAAGCAAAGAGCTGGTACCATTAAAACAGTGTTTGTGAGTTTCCTTTTTCTGTCTGCTAGTAAAAATGTTTTTTCTTATTCAAATAATGTTTCTGGCAATGTATTAGTAACAGCCTTACAGTAAAATCATGGTCTATTTGATTCTGTCTTCTAAGGAGAATGTGTTGTACTAATTTAAGAACAAGATGGGAAGTTCACAGTAGAGAACACAAAACGTTCTTATAAATATTTTGTCACTTAAAGAGCTTAGTGGATTACTGTGCTCAGCCTGCTTATCTCTAAAAAGAAGAGAACTGTTTTAGTTTTTCATTTTCTTCTATTAGTAATAGCTATCCTAAGTGAATGTAGAACTGTTGATCCTGAAGTATTTTATATTATATAAATGAATTCACAGGAAGACTGTGCTAAAGCAGCTAGTTAAGCAACTGATGTGTAACAGAAATGGTCTTACAAAGCCAATGCACAAGGCACAACTGCAGTCAATACTGCTGAGATTTTAAGCAGGAGTTAGGTATTGGAAGAACACTGTAGACACTCCATCTAGGAGCTATCCCACTCTTTACAAGACAGTGGGGTGAGGTCAGCACTAAGTTAGTTAGTTCACATATGTTTGTTAAATCATATCCCACTCTCTACAAACTAAGTTAGTTATTTCAGCATATGGTAAGAAGTCATAAATCCTAATTTCTATTTGGAACACTGTCTCTGTGAACCTGAACTCTCACAAAAGTGCTGCCATTTACCTTTAAATAATGGTGCCATCAACTGCAAAAAGATAAAATAGTGCTGATTTTTCTACAAGCTCCCTGGAAGAGTCCAAAATAAGAGCCACATACAATTACAGAAGTTTAACAAGTAGTTTTAGTAAAGTCAAAGGATGAACTACACTGGCAATTCAACAATGTGCAGAGGTTTATACCTTAAAGCTTAAAAAAATAAAGGGCTACATAACTCTTGCATTTGTAAAGATGGTTCACACCACAGTTTAGGACAAATATAGAGCAAAAGAGAAGAGGACATGTTTACAATAAATGCAGAACAATCCCTACTTCATTTGTTCATGTTTTTTCAAAACAAGCTGCTATCAGAACAGGCTTTTCCCCAAACAGACCCTCATCCATATGTTTGTTAAATCATATCAAAGAAGACTTAATTAGCCTCAGTGAAAGCAATGATAGATATCCATTCACATGCATGCACTATATTAGCTGACAGCTAATCTCATAGGTACAAGAACCCTCAAAGAAGCACTCCAGCGTTTCAAAATAGGCCTTATCTCAGTAAAAGGATGCCAAGGAGCAAAGAAAGGCATATGCTTGATGTTTTTTAATAACCTTCAAAATTAAACAACTGAAGATATTAGTTTTACAAGTGAAATTGTAATGTTACGATCTATAGTTGTTCACATCTGAGATCATCACATTACCTGTTCTTCTATTGGCATACATCATTGCTAGGTCCCACGTGTCAGGAGCTTAAATACCTCAAACTTCTGCTAAAATTGATGGGAATTGAGGAAGCAAAACTCTCACTGCTCATCAAGATGAGTACATCTTGACTGGTTAAAGTTGCAGGCAATTCCCTGCTGGGAAGGGCCCAGGGTGCTGGCCGGGCCTAGCCCGCGGCAGGGCACGCCGGCCCTGGGGCCTGGGGCTCGGCCATCCCTGGGGCACCTCCAGCCTGGCACGGCCCTCACACCGCTGCCCGTCCTGCTCTGCCACGGAAAGGAAACGGAGCCCTACATGGTCCAAGTGTGACCAAACAGGACTTCAGGGCCTTCAGACGCTTGGTGAGGCTATCTGGGGTGGGGGTTATGGTCGGCCCTCTAGTTACAGTTGAAGGCGGCGACCTGGGAAGAAATGGGCAAACTGAGTCTGGGGCTCCACGGCTGGTGTCATCATCAGAGTTTTGGGGGTTTTGGCAATGGCATGGTTCTACACAGCCCCAGGAATGCTGACATCAGACAGGATTCCCCCTTCTCAGTGGTGGAAGGGAGTATTTGCTCAGGAACTCGTGGGGCTCGCTGGCAAGGCCTTGAACTGGATGTGAGTGGGTAGAGGGGCAATGTGAGGCTTGTCCCTGGCAAACATGAGAGGATATAAAAATAGACAGATGGAGGGATGGGATGCTAGGGAGGGCTCTTGGCAGTGACTCTGAACTGTGCTAGCCATCCTGGACCATACCAGCAGTCTGAGGGAGATGAGCCAAGGAGTCCTAAAAGAAGCCACAGGAAACACCAGGGAAATATCTGAAAGGAATAATTCCTCTAGGAAGGCAGCCTGGCAGTCCCAAGGAGCAAGAAATTGGACAAGGAAGGCAAGAGACTGGTGTAGCTGAGACAGAGTAGGGAACAGCTGGTCAAACTGAAGATAAAGAGATGAATGCACAGACAGGGGAGACAAGGACACGTAACCTGGTAAGAGTACAGAGATGAAGGGATCGGGTAAGGAGGGCTATGGCAAAGCTGAAACAACCTCACAAGGGACACCAATAATAACAAGAAGGGCTTCTACTGGTATGTTAACCACAAAAGGAAAGTCAAACAAGCCCCCTGAAAAAAAACATTGACAAACTGGTAACAACAGATGAAGAGAAAGCTGGGGTACTCAACAACTTTTTTGCCTCAGTGTTCACTGATTTTTGACTGTGAAAATATGAAAATGTGGCTTTGCCACAGTGATCTCTTTCCTGGCAACTATCTTGCTCAATATGCCAAGAAGATAGAAGATACAAAGAAACCTGGTTTTTGGAGGAGAGCTTCTTAAATAGTTTAAACCAAATAATTTTTTTTAAATAAACATGCCCTTCTCTTTGTTATTGGTGTCACAATTTCTATTGTGAAAAAATGTAAGTCAGGTTTAACAGTGTCTTATTTAGTACCTAATTTTCTTCCACATTCCTGTGTTACACAAGCACAGAGCAATGTATGTGTATTTTAATGAGAGACTAATAGACACATCTAATAAAAATGCTGCTTTCATAGGATTCAACACAGAATTACACAGAGGCCATATGCATTTACACATTCATAAACTCAGGCCCAGGCTTTAACCTTGAAATTATAGTTGATCAAAAATGAAACTCAGCATTTCATCTCCTATTTTAGTGGTGCCATCAAAGGAAGGAAACAAAATAGCTCAAGTAAAAACGTTTTTTGATGCATGTCTAAAGGTACGTATCAACATTTTTTTCCCAAAATCCTCATAATACAACTGGAGGTTTCTTCAAAGAAAGAAAATTATGCATTCTTCAGACATGCTCATAGCCAAACATCCAAAATTTCCCATGAAGCTTTTCTATGTTCTATAATAAACTAGAAATTTAGTTAGAATTATAAAATAATCTCATCATGTAGTCCAGTCTCACTGAGAAAATTCAGGAGCAAATAGTCTTCCCTAGAGCTTTTACAAGATCCTACATTGGGTCATTGGCACTTCTACATCCTTCCTGTAGCACTACTTAATAAGCCAGCATTCCTCCCTGAACTAATACAGAAATACAATCTTTTTGTCAAGTTATGGAGTTGGAGGACAGAGCACTCATGCACCAAAGCTCAGAAATGTCTGTGAGGTGTTAACAAAGTCCACCACAGCTTCCCTGAACTGACCACTAAGAGCAGGTGGATCCACCTTCTTTAGAATGGACCATCAAGGACTAGGAAATGAAGGGACCTCACTGACCATAATTGTTTTAAAGTTATTTATTTCAATTAAACTGGACAGGGTTTTTTCCTCCCCCAGTTCCTCTTCTGAAATAGCCACACACTGACTTTAAGATTAAAAGGCTTCCTGACTGAACAATATAGAAGGCAGGGAAATGAGCAGCCCACCAGTGGATAAAATATTAATCTTTCACTCCAAGGCTCTTGCTCATCTCCAAACAGAAATTCCTGGGGGATGTGGGCATCTAGCATCTGCTTCCAATCTTAAATCTTTCCCACAGACTCCTCAGGTTCTTTCAGAAAAGGGCTGCTGGAGTTGGGATGGCAGGGTTGTGCTTGGACATCATAGCAAGTATAAGAAGTATGTTAGAGAAATAGGGGAGGCAATCAGTGCATTAAGCTATCTCCTATAGGAACTTCTCAAGAATATGTCACTTACAGAAAATGCATGCAGATCAGTGAATGAAGGGAATTGGATGGTCTAACAGGAAGCAGGTGCAAGTATTGAAACACTGAAGTTTCTATCCATGTGTTACCAAAAAATTATTAAACCATCAAAATTTTGCATTTTGAGGATATGGCAAATAATTTCCACTATCTGATTTGCTTGTTATTCCACTCCCCCTCATTTCCCATTCATCTATTTCTATTGTGGTTTTTAACAGGTTTTGTAGAGAGCATCCATTTAACCAGCACAGTGAATGTTGAATTTTTATAACTGGGCGTTCAAAAATCAAATGCTGGTTTAGAAAGTCTGGCTTTTAGAACAAAATCCCAGTAGAAAATGATCATGTTTGCCTTTGTGTTTGTGCAGCATCTTTGCATGATGTGGGCTAATTTACAGGTGACATTACAGCTGTGATCAAGAAATGGGAGGAAAATCCTGCCTGCAGGCTACGATTACACACATGGGACAGAACACTGGTATCCCTGTGGCAGTTCTTCTGGATTGAGGAATAAGAATAATAAGAATTGCTGTCTGGGGAGCATGGGGTTCATACAGTCATGGATCAAGAAAACTGTTATCAGCGCTGACATGTTTTACACCAGCTTGGTCCTGGTCCTTCTGCCCATCCTCAAGGCACACAAACTGAGCAGTGGAAGCCATGGCAAGCTTGCCACACAAGGGGAATTTCACCCTACTGCTTCTACAGCCTTTTGCTGAGAACTGCCCCTCAGGTGAGAAGCATTACTATTGCATTTACTGCTCATGAAAGCAAAGCTTGACATTTTGTTTGTTAGGAAAACACAGAGTGGCTCAGAGCACGGAGCTTTTCACTGCAGCAACAGCCCCCTGGGTTAAATCTAACACTGAAGAGGATTCTCCAATGCAGCATTAGTGCTGCTGACTTCAGCAACATCTCAGCTGTCTGCTGCAAATGCAGTCACCAGCAGCAAGGCATTACATGGAGCATGAGAGACAGGTAAAGGCAGAAAGGGCAATACACATAAAACAAAATAGATTGGATGTGCTGTTAGAAGAAAAGTAGCATTGATTCCTCCCAATTGCCCCTTTCCTTGAGTGGGGGTGGTGAAAAAGGGGGAGTAAGTTAGGTTACAATTCTGCATAAGGAATAAAGGCACTGTTTTCTTCCTGTTATAGGATAATGTTAGTGAAATAGAGTAAAAGTTCATAATACTAAAAAATACTGATTTTTCTCTGTTGGTGGGTAGAGAAATGTCAGCGCTATGTATCAGAGGGAATTGTATCTGGCCATTGTTTTGCCATCCCTGGCAGCAGCTTTGGGAAGTATGTCATACCCAAAGGGTTCTGTAATTTCTGTACCATTTGTCATATATTCCCATCTAGTGCTCAAAATAACAATTCTCGGTAAGCTCACAAAAAAATCTACATAATGCTGCTGTGTTTGTTATAAATGAAACATACAAATTAATAGCTCTTGGAATACCCCAGCTATTTAATTAATCTGGAACACAGTTGTTATGAGAAAACAAAAAGGCACTGTTTTATAATGTTTTTCATTCTTTTTCATTAGAAAACTATAGTTTAGGCAAAAAAAAAATTAAGCAGCCTAAATTGGAACATGGTAGAAATTAAGAAATCAGTATGTCTGAGTTAAGGTATCTCTTTAGAAAGAGCTTTCCAATGATGAGAGTCTTCACATAGTGGTAGTACTGGTGGCACTGTAAATCATCAGAACTAAGGAGAACCTAAGCCTCTTGTCTCTTCCCAAAGAGCTTTTTTAGTGTCAGACAAGAACTTAGCCATGCAGTAAGTAATGAGAATGAATTTTACCTTCCACTGAAGGACAGTATCACTCCTATCTGAAACCCTTTTTTCCCAAAGGACAAATCTGGAGGGCATCTTCTCCAGTTTCCACTGTCCTACTACCAGAACACACTGCTCCCATTTACCTGTGCAGCAAGTGCCTGACAGAAACAAGCACCTGGCTCAAGTGGCAAGGTGATGGGAGCAGGGTGGCTGCAGGGGTGATCTCTGTGGGGGCTGCCCCTTTCTGGACACAGACAGGTCCTCCTGATTCCAACAGACTCACAACAGAACATAGCAGAGCCCATCAGGGAAGCTGGAAGCACTTCTGTAAAAGAATACTTTAGAAAAGGAAAAGATTGTGCAGACTTTGGAGCATGAGGAAAAAAAGTGTGAGAAAGAATCCTAAAAACACCAAGGTCAGCGAAAGAAAAAGAGGAAAGAGGCACTCCAGGAACTGTAGGAGATATTTTCCTGCAGCCTGTGAGTTTTGGGAATCGCGATGGATTTGGTATTTCCCTGGAGCTGCACACCAGAGCAGATATTCACCCTGCAGAATGTGGAGAATCCCAGTCCAGCACAGATTGATATTTCCTGAAGTGCTTCTACCTGTGGAGAGACCATGCTGGAGGAGGTCTGTCCTAAAGGACTGCAGCCCCATGATATGGACTCATGCAGGAGCAAAGGAAAAGCATGAGGAGAAAGGCGCAGTCTAGAGGAGACATGCTGAAAAGGAAGGGGACCCAGACACCAGTTGGTTCATCCAGATCCAATTTATTGATCAACTCAGCAGACTAAATACAGTTCATAATGAGCCTCATGCATATTGCAAAAGCTGAGCTCAGGATTGGTTGGCAAATAAGCCTTGTACAGGCCTCTGCTCTAGTCAGGATTTTTCCATTAAGGGAATTCGACTGTGTCCCTTTTCCTCAAGCCATCCCTTAATAAAACTCTCTACAAGATAGACCCACCAAAAACCCCCACTCCCTATCCCCCCTGCACCATGTGAGCTGGGGAGCATGAACAGTCAGGAACGAAGCAATAAAGTTGCTAGGAAAAAGTAAAGCAGGGAAAGGTTATTTTAACCTTTGTCCTTATTTCTTACCACCCAGATCTATTTTAATTAGCTATAAATCAAGTAAACTTTCCCCAATTCAAGTCTCGTTTGCCTGTGATGGCAATCTCTAACTGGTCTCCCTGGCTTTATCTCTGGGGAGGAGTGAGAGTGGCTGGGTGGGCATCTGGTAGCCAGCCAAGGTCAAGCCACCACTGAGAGTTTGCACAATAAAATGAGGACATAACTCAGACTGTATTGTTCAGCAACGCTTTTCCTCTGAGTCCCACCAGCTACTTGCGCATGGATTTTGTGAAAAACTCGTCAGTCCAAGCACTAAGAACATCAATGTATAGATCAGGATTTTAAGAACAATGATGAACAGGAGCTAGCTACAGAGGGAGCAAGCATCCTTCCAACAATAAGGCATTTTTGTCCTTCTCTACTGGAGCTGGATCAATTTGGAACAAAAACATTCATTTGTCTTGTTGAGTGGATTTGATTTTTTCACTTTTTATTACCTTTCATTCTAGTTTTCCCTTCTCAAACATAAGCATTTTATTTCACTCACTTTCCACAGACATTTAAGAAAAATGGATGCCAGCAGCATACATTTTCACATAAAGCTAAATGTCAAATTGATTAAATTTTTCATGTTGGCAGGAAGTCCATGCATACGTAACCAATGAGGTACCAATACAATGTGCAGCCTCTGAAAATCCCAAAAAAGTGTTAAGAAAACCTCAGTCATCTTGTAGATGTTAAATTGCTTGAAATTGGGTGCTGGGTAAACCTGACAGGTTGGATTACATATTAATCTAGTTGTAATCAGTTTAACAAGTATGCAAAAGATTAAAAAGTCTATGCAATTATCATTCCCCTGAGCTATGCCATGTCCCTCTGCTTTGTGAGGCTGTTGTAAAACTCTGCTATTCTATAATTTAGCAATTCTGAACCTACTGTCCCTAAAGAGATAGAAAAATGTATGTATCAGCAAATTTAATTTTAGCCAAGAAAGTGTAGTGAGAGAGGAGGGTCTGAATACCATTTTCAGGCTTATTCTATTTCTGAAAGAAAGTGCCTTTTCTAATTGTGAATGTTTTAAAGGACAGAAGAATGGCAGTTCAAGCATCTCACAGGAGCTTTCGAAACAGGCAAAGGGAAAACTCACAGTGGTGGTCTAGGAAAATAAGAAGTCTGAAGGGCTAAGATCTAAGTGCCCTTAATCATATAAACACCAGAAATCTCACTATGCCAATAAGTTTGGTCCTAAATTAGTTTTTGTATATGTCCTTATTAATAGTCAACACAGTCATCAACATCCCACATCAATTTCCATTGCAGCTTCCAAAGTATTTGCTTAATATAAATGAAAATGCTGTTTAGATTATATGTAAAAAGGTGAAGTATAATCTCACAAAAATAAGAAAAATAAGACACTGAGTAACTAAAGAGAGTGATAAATTCTTTCCTAGATCTCTTAAGAACAGTGCACGAAATAACTGATTAATCTGTACCAAGAAAATAGGGGAATATATATTAGGAAAAAGTCTAGCTACAAGGAGAGCTAAGCATGGGAACAGCCATCAATATATTGAAATGAGCTTTATTGGAAGTATCTAAGAACAGGGCATAAAATCACCTGCCAGAAACTGTCAGTTTTATTCATGTCCTGCATATCCCTGTGAATCCAAGAAGAAAAGCTACCAGTGAAGGGTAACAGAAAAACAGGCTAATATTTTCCTATTCAACATCCAGCATCTGTTAAAAAAAACCCAACTACTGAAATGTTAAACATATATTAAAAATAAATAAATAAATAAATAAATAAATAAATAAATATCATTCATCTTGACAATCTACTCTCAACTCCTAGCAGGAAAATGCTCTTGAAATCCTTTTCCTCCCCTTCAATGTAAGATAGTCAATCACACCTCAACATTCCTTTTTGTATCAGTTGTGCCAAATCTCATAGCACTTCACAAATAATAGATTTCAGTGTCACCCGTGTGACACTGAAAAGAAACAACACTGTGTGCCTCACGTAAACACTGCCACTGAGAACTTAGCAAATTAATTAAATTCAAGAGTTATTTCAAAAGCTGATTAAACAAGCTGTTTTTCATATGTGCATCAAGAAGGTGCAACGATTTTTCATCAATGTATTAGCAAATTTTTAAGTTCTTTTAGGGGATGTCCTCTTTTCCACTATGCATTACAGAATGCCCTTCTCTCTGTTACAAAATTAATGGACAGCCATAAATTCTTTCAGATTCTTTCTTTTGTTGGTTATATGCTGACCACATGGATGATTATTTACAAGAACTTCCAGATTCTGAAGCACCCTCTCCTCTGTCAGAACTGCAGTCTGAGCACAGAGTGCCCAAGAGTTAGTCTCTGCAAACACAGCCTTAGAGCTCCTGCTACTGAGGCTGTGCAAATGTCAGGGAAACAACAGCAAGCCCAAGGCTGGCTTGAGCAGGTATCTGCCAGGACTTACCCGCTGACATTAAAAAAACATCTGCAAAAGTCATGGTCATGGGATACTTTCCCCTCCCTGCTCCCTCTCCCAGGCAGTGCGCTGTTCTAATGCAGACGTGACAGCTCACTGGTCAGAAGAATGGATGTGCTAAGGCAGGACATGAACTCCAGGAATAGCTGGAAGCATCAGAGTTTTTCTTATTTGGCTTCAGGACAGCAGTCCTCAGGGGGGTTCCTAGCTAGCACTGACATTTGCAGGAAGGTGCACTGCTGCTGACACCATTTGTAGCACTACTTACAGAGCTGCCAAGTCCAGACGAATACTTGATAGAGGTTTGTCTTGTGCTGGATTGTACACTCACTGCTGGAGGGCTGTTTGGATTTTGTTTCCTTTGCTTTTGCCTTCTCTCTCTCCTGACCTCTCTTCTACCCTGCCCTCATCCGAATCCATCCATCTGCTCTTGTCCCTCACTCCTTTCCAGCCGTGCTGGCAGCGTGGGAGGCAGCACAGCCCCACCTCGCTGCTCAGCTCCTCTTCTCAGCACCACCCTGCCCACAGCCCCCGACACCTGAGCCCATGCCCACGTGTGACAGGGCTCATCAATGAACCTCAGGAGGATGGAAAATTGAGCATTACAATGAGGAGCAGGAGTGACTGACAGGGCAAGTCCCAAATACGGAACCATCCTGCTCCAAGATTGGTGACTGTGTTTGTTCCAACACACTCATTGGCAGCAGAGCTGTTATCAGCTTTATGAGGCTATTTATAGAGAAACTGAATACAGAGAAACCCATGAAAAATTCTCACCTTTCTCTTCTTGAAATAAGGCTAAAAACCAATAGATCATGCTAAAACTTGTTTCCCTAGCAATAGATTGGTAATTCTTGCTCCTGCTAAAATTGTGAGTTCTAGTTCATGCAGGTCTCTGCTCTGCCAAACAGGAAGCAAGTGCCTTTGGCTCAAGATGTTGATGTGTAGAGATGACTTTATGAAAAAGAGTTCCTGTCAAAAGAAATGACCATACCATTGTTTTTCCTCACTAGGTAACGTATAAAAAAAACTGATTTTTTGTCAATATGGTACAAGCACCAAAGAATAAACAGCTGCTCTCTGTCTCTCTGCAGATTTCACCCTTCAGTGAACAACAGACAGATTGAATATGATGCTGCTATTTATCCATAATCTTCTTTTTACAGACTAAACCAAAATTTCTCATTATACCATTATGTGCTTTGTATGAAACAAGTTGTTTAGTTTTCCTCAATAGGAAGTGTCCCAGGATTCCAGCAACATTTAGGAAGAGTCTGAATCTCCCACCACAGGTTTTCAGTGTGCTCCTCCTCAAAGTACTCACAGGATGATCTAGGGTCAGGGATTTTGCTGGAATCTTCCAAATATTCTGTCTCATAGAGTCAGAAAAGAAATTCAGCCAATGGTCTCATGGCAAGACCAAATAGTCAAGGAAAAGTCTTGGAATTTAGAATAAGAAGGCCTGTGTACAAAGGGAGGGACTTTCTTATTAAAAGAAACTTAGGGGTAAAACAATCAAGTGGCAGACAAAAGAAGCAAAGATTCATGCTGGTCTTCCTAGAAGGCAGCTATCTAAGCTCTCTGCATTGAAATATGATTAATGCTGACTGTCTGCCAGAGGTACAGCCTCACAGTGAAGTGAAGGAATTTATTGATCATCTCAGTCATGAGAAGAGGACTTTAGCAGCATCATTGACTGGGCATCAGGCTAGTGGTGTGTCCCCCAGTCTGATTACTGCATAGGAACTAGAGAAAAATACTTCAATTCAAGCAAACCTCATTAAGATTTCAATTAAGTGATAATTTCTCAAATTTTCTGTGCAACAGCAATAAAAGTGGATCTTTCCATGTGGAAATGGTCTGAAATCTTAGTTCACTGAAGCTATACTATTTGTATAACCTGAGGATTCAATCTATTTTGTGGTCTTAAGTTCTTACATACATTAATACTCTTAGTTAAAGTGAATGAAAGCTTCCCAATACTTTAAAAACCTAGTCTAGAGCAGGATGAAGAATGCATATTAAATAGATGGGACAAGATTAATCTGTGCAGAAAACAGTTTTCACAAGGAATAAAAAGTTGCTGTTTGGAACATATTTATTCAGCATAGGCATTTTTATATCCTCTTATTCTAAATTCTTTATAATATACACATTTTTCTTTTACACTTTCAGTGTGTAAGCCAACAGAAACAATCCTTGCCTCATTTCTTTGCTTGTCTGTAACTTGGATTACATGCCATTAACCTGTCAATACAGATGTGGTCAAATCGATCAGTGCAGCCCAGAGGGAATCTGCTGACCCTAAACCAGACATTCACTGAAAATTCTCCTGGCTCCAATAACCATATTTGCCTATAGCTCCCCAAACCATAGAAGGTCCTTAGAAACTTAGAATACCCTAGAATTTCAGATATCTACTTATATGTGGCTGTTTTATTCTGCAACTAAGTCACACTCAAATGGTGTAATCCAGTTGCCTATACCACAAGCAAGTGTGAGGTTATGGATAACCTAACTGGCCTTAAGGGCAGAAGTCTCCCTCAGGTTTATCTCATATATCACATACAGGTTTATCACTGGTATATCACACATACCAGGCCTATACAAATGTGTCAGCTACCTTAAAGCCCCTTAAATATGAGCAGATGCCTATTTTTAGAAAACTGAATCAACAAAAAAATGTCTGGTGGCAATGAGAAATCCAGGTCACAAAGTCACACGTCAGTTCATCACTGTAAGCCAATAAACAGACTCTGTTTCCTGTGAAGACAAACCAGGCTGTAGGATCATGAAGAGGCGACTCTGAGGTGGTTTCTGCAGTTGTCATGATTGCTGCTACTCCAGGCCTCTCTGCCCAATGCCTTCCTGTGCAATCCAAACTCAGCAATGTTAACATTTAAGTGATCAGTGATAGATTTGGGTTAACCTAGGAGAACATCTTGGAGATGTTCCTGCTGCTTCCTGCATTTCAGCTGGGAGCTTCTGCAGTACCATCTTTCATAATTCTTTCAATCAATGAGGTCTTTCACACACAGCAGTTAGTGACTGTCTTTTGTTTCTCTAAGATGAAAAGCTGAAATTTGAGAGGTTAAAAGCCCTGGACAAGCTGTCAGCATGTATTTTCTGTTTTCAAATCACACTAATATTATTATATTGCAGTATCAAGTAGGAAATCATTCAAACACCCTTCAACAACATATCACTGGATCTTCAAAAGCTCAGTGGCACAAGCTGAAGTAGCCAAAATCCAGAATCCTCATCCAGTAAAGTCAGTGGCATGCTGTTTTTTCTTCCCAGGGAAGAAAGGATGACTCAGTCCTGCTGAGATATGAACATATGGCTCTAACAAACCTAGGTACCCAAGGCCTGGTGCTTCAGGCACTGTCATGATCCTGCAGGACAGTGATACCATGATAACTCCTATTGCTTTCCAAGAAGACGTTTTAGGGTGTTGGTTTTTGTCATCCTCTGCTAGCAAAACAGTCTATTGTCTTCAGCAAAAAAAGTACCACACAGCCTTGCATAATACACAGATTACTAGAAAAAGAACTGTGTAGTTCTAATAAATGCATCCATTTGGGGACAAAATAGGGGAACAAAGGGAAGAAACATTCAGCATGTTTCTCCAATGAAAGACTAGTGAAATAAACAGATCATCATCTAAGACAGATACTTAATTCATGAGCTAAAAATATTTTGTAATATGTCCATGAGATTATTTGTAATGTGATTTAGTTTGAGTCACAGAAGAGCTTGATACATGCCTGTGGCACCAACAGAACACAAAGATATTTCAGGGATTTATAACATATGAACTATGATATATGCTTACTTCTAAAAGTCAGAAATAACAATATGTGCTTGAAAACAGTGAATTCTAGTTGAAGGCAGACAAACTCATCTTTATGTCTACATATTTATTTTGTTTTCACTGCATTTTCAGCCTTACCACAGGTACACTCTGTTCATTCAGCATTTTCTGCACTTCTGTCAGCAGATTTGACCCTGTCACACTTTGTACCCACTCTTTTTTAATCCATATTTCCTGAAGCAACTTATTTTGTCTCTCTCTGTTAGGTCTTTATATCTTTTCAAACACCTTCTAAAATTTCAAATAGCAAACTCTCACAAAATGCTGGAAATAAGTATGTCTGGATTTCAAGAAAGAAATCGAACCACACCCAGATTTTGCAGCAGATCACTAGTCCTTTTCAGGACTCCAGATCCTCAGTGCAGCACATTTCACTCCCTTTCATATATGCTATATCTCACACATCTTGTCACAACGCCAGTTTTCAGCCGGATGTGTCCTTTCCATTTTAAAAGCATAAAAATAAAATTAAGCCAGGCTTGTGCATTCTCTTCCACCTTTTTATTCTCTCATGTAGATTTTGATAACATATTCTATCACCCTACTAGCTTTTATTTCAACTTCCAGCACCATGATATACTCACATTGAAATTTCTACCCTAACTCAAAATTGCACCAATGTTCTCCTATGCTCATCATATTTTAGGACAACGGGATAACACATATTAACACATGTACTTGAGATATTTTGCCAATAGTAAGATTTGTAATAGCATATGAATCGATTAGCAATTAAAGAAAAAGATAAAATCTGAATTCTTGGTTTCAGCATTCCCAAACCAAGGAAACAGTCCCTAAATTCTGTGACTCATTAACGTGGTAACAGATACATAGTTCAATTTTGAAGTATATTTTTGTTTGAATACTCTGAGTTGATATTTGATTGTGAGAAAAGCAGTCCAGAAAGTATGCCTGGAGAATAATAGTGGTCCATGGACTAAAAAGGATTGGTACCACCACAGTGAAGTACAAGGGTGGAGGATATATGCTGTTCTCACCTACTATTTTATCTCATTGGGGTAACCAGTGAGAACTGCATGGCACATCATTTATCAAAGTCAGCAGCTTCATCTTAGAGCAGGTTTCCCATTACATTATAGACAAACTACAGAAGTATAACCAATGTCTCAGGAACTGGGATATAAGAAGCCTCTGTTTGACAAAGGCCAGGTCCCCGGATGTCCCAGAAAACAAAGACCAGAGATATTCCTATGAAAAAGGTATTTTGAAAGGTATTATTTAGCCTTTTGTTGAATGCCACTTCTTTTACATAAAACTTCTATATAAAAAACAGACACCTATTCAGCATTCATATTCTCTGCTTTAGCCTTTGCTATTACACTGAGATAATTATAAAATAAAGATTACGCCCTTGAATCACACTGAGGTCTTCAATAACCAACCTTGAATATTAGTATGTTGCTTATCCCTTTCTTATATCAACCTCTTCATTTTTCCCTTCCCATTTCTGCACTCCAGATACTTACTCTATTTAGAGCACAAAATCTAGGCCCTCTGTTTCCCAGTAATTCCAGGCACTCCCTTACTCTTAGTAGCCTACAGCAACAACACAGTTCTTTAAAAATGAAGAATTGCATTTTGCTCACACTGAGTGGTAGAAGTCCTAGCTCTGGATAAAATAAGGAGGGTAAGAATTAAACTGTATCACCATCTATATGCACTCTTCTGTCTGAAGCTGACATAGTCCACACACTGGCTACATAAATCCACATAAATGCCAAAAGCTGAACCAAAACCTGCCCAATTACAACTGGTGTCATATATCTTCATCCCAAGAGCAAACTCCATCACTTCAGGCAGCATCAGTGTTTTCAAGAGTTGCCCAAGGGACATTCTGTCCAAAAGACATTAACGGATTACTCTCGTACATACACAGCAAAAAAGAGCATTGGTATTCTTCACTGAAATCAAAATCCGGTCCTAACCTCTCCCACTGATGACAATTCTATTGCTCTTCCTGTCTTAGACTTACAGCTTCCTCTTGCCTTTGATTTTTTTCATTCCCTTTTCCTCACACTGCAGATGACATCTCAATGATAGCCCACCCTCCATATTCCTTACCTTGACCAGAGTTCAGTCTTCCTTCACTACTCTGACAAAGCTACTGTCAAGTTTTTTGCTCTGCCACTTTCTTACTACTAATTTTACTTTTCTGAATCCATTGTTTTACCATTACCAGGGCACCCTAATGACAACAATGAGAAAACTAATAGCTGTCTGCTGTTTTTCTTCCTCTCCTCCTAATTCGATTGCATCTTTCCATCTTTTACCATACTGGCATCCACAGTATTCATCCATCTTCTCTGCAGGTTCCACATAGCCTTCAGTAAAGTTCTGATTTTTTTATTCTCTTCTACTTGTTTTCCAAACTCTTCAAATCTTCCACCTTACTGTATTTGGCACTATTGTGCCTACACCTTGCACTTCCAGGAGTGCCCTCCTGTTTGTCCAGGTCATATCCTCCTTCAGATATGTCATTTAAATAAACTCCCTGCAGTGTTCTACAATCCATACTGACCAGGCACAGCAGTCCCAGTCTATCAGATGGGTGGGTAAATAGCCAATATGACTTTGTGGCACAATTAGCACAGGGTCAGGACCCTCAGACCTAATTTTTCATACATTACATCTTCCCAGAGCAGCTTTATCTACTGAGCTAGTAACAACCAACTTGCTAGTGCAGAAAGATGGTGTCTAACTCACAGTGGCATTCTACTCCTTTTTACATCTCTCCTTGAAAACAGAGGACAGAAACAAGCACCTTTATTCTACTCATCTCTGCCTTTCTAATCAAGTTTACCTTCTGCATTGGTCTCTTCAAACAAAATAACAGAAAAAGCAGGTACTGCAGCAATTGTAACACTTCACCAGCAGCATCAATTCCATTTGTACTGAGTGTGGATGTTGAAGATTTTTCAAACAGCCATCCAGGGATGGTCCAATGCTGATACCTGATACCTGCATGAAGGCATTTGAGACTCAGCTTATTGTCCCACATACAGGTGTCCAGTGCTGCTTGAGGTGTCTCAGATCTGAGAAATCCCAAGGTCAGTGACAAAGGATCCATGGAAGATTTGAGCTTCTCTGAAGCAGCAGCTGGGGAATATCAAAGGTATTTTGGTACTTCTAATGGGGCATAAATGATACTAGTTTCCTCTAGTTGTAAAGTGCAGAGACAACCTTATTTCTTAATTGATGTGATCTGTGTGTGATGACAGGTTGTTTTGCTCCCTCCTAATTGTTTTAGCATTTAATTGCACTGCATAAGCTCTTCTTTCAATAGCAGATTTTAGATTGCTCTAAACAAGTTAATTATATTTCACAACACCCTTGTGCATTAGAGAAGTATTAATATTCCTGTTTTCAAGTCTAGGAAAAAGGGAAGACAAGAAAGGGTAAGTGGCTTCCTGAAGGTTAAACAGTAAGTCAGTAGCAAAATTTGAAGAGGAACTCCAGACTCTCAACCACAGTTTTTATTTCCCACAGACCATTAACTCCCATGCTAAATGTAAGGATGTTAATAAATACATAATTGTAGAGTTTCAAACTGCAAATATTTGTGAAAGGATGCAGGAGCTTGAATGCAAATCTCAGAGTTCCAAAACTTGAGTGTTGAGGTAAACATTGAGCTGCATATCCAAAAAGCTCTGCCAATCCCTATCACTACAATGATAGCAGAAACTGCAGGCACAAAGGAACTAACAAGACTGAATTCCATTTGCTCCCTGCTATGAGCATCACAAGACATCCTTCCCTTGAAAAAGACATCTCATCCTCACCCTAAAAGATAGTCACACTTGGAGATAATTTCTGAGCATATTTGAAGCTGTCTCATCTATTTTTTTTCCTACAAAGAAACACCAATTTTAAGCAGATAATTTTCAGGGAAAAAAAAATTATATTTCTGTAACATCCAGATGTCTCAGACAGGATGAGGGGTGCACTTTGTTTTAGGTACTATATAAAAATACATGTGCCAATACATGAGCTGATTCAAGCACAGAAAACAGGTGGGTGTAACAAACAGCAGGAGGATTGTAAAAAAGGAGAGATATGAACAACAATTATGAGAATTGAAGTCTTCGTATGCTGCTAAAAATCCAATCTTATATTCTGGAAAGTACAGATGAGATTTGCACCAAATGTGAGAAGCGACAATAAGATATTTGCAGATCAAATGTTTTCTGATTGAGTACATACATGCTGATTCCACCAGTAACACAAAATAGCAAGCTTGTTTTTTAAAATGTAAGGCCAGGTACTGTGATATCATTTATTCCTACTCAACATGTCCAGTGCTCCCTAAAACATTCTTGAAGTACCTGCTTGTGGTTTTTTTAGTCATTTCTTAACCTATTCATTCACTGAATATTAATTACATGGGTTTTAATCAATATATATCAAATTCTAGGGCATATTTCACATTGGGCTATTAAGGCCAAGTCCCAATGATTTTTGTGATTTAGTTTGATCTGTTTGTTAAGGGATTCATGTAGTTTGGTTGCCTGATTTAGTATGAGGACTTCACTGTAGGAATCCAGACTTAACACTTCCAAATTTATGAAATATTTGATTTAAATATAAAACACACTCAGCATTTACATGCAACACAGAGATATACTTTATGCCCAAGACACATGAAGATAATACACAACATGATAAAGTCCCAGTTTCATCTCCAAGCCCTGCTTGGACCAGTTGAATGGCTAAGAG
This sequence comes from Ammodramus savannarum pratensis, assembly GCA_020466415.1. Classification (NCBI taxonomy): domain Eukaryota; kingdom Metazoa; phylum Chordata; class Aves; order Passeriformes; family Passerellidae; genus Ammodramus; species Ammodramus savannarum. The sequence continues at coordinate 603,318 of JAHXMQ010012340.1, read as the reverse complement.
ATCAGTGTCCCATCAGCTGTATGTCAGACCATTCTTCATGTCAATTATATTCCTTTAAACACCTTCTCTCCACTCTCCAAGCCTTTGTTGACTTTGTGGCCAACAAAGTCTTTCTAGGGTACATTGGTCTTTGCTGATGCATGCTGAGAATACCAGTTCTCTGTCAGAAGAGAGTCACCAGCAAAACCTAATCTATATATCTATGTAAATATTTATAGTTTAGCCAGCATTATGGCACTGAGCATTAATTCAATTACTATCATTCTGACCTGGGTTCAAACCAGCAATATCATCAATTCCAAGCCAGCCACATCTCCAAAAAAAGAGTCCCAACCTTTAGAAACGTGTATAGTTTCTAGAAAATACTGCCTGCAATAATCAGGTCTAAACAGTCTTGGAGATGCCACAGCCCTCACTCATGTCCTTGCAATCTCGCTTGCCATGGGCACCAGTTGATCTATTCCAAATACTGTTAGCACAAGTTATCACAATTCCTACCAGACAAAAGTGTGGAAACTGCATGTTCTCTGGCTGACAACCAGAACAGGGCACAGTTATAAAATACCCTCTGAAATGAGCCTGGTATTAGAGTGAGAATGCTAACTGCACATGAGCTGTGCTTTAATACTTAGGATTCTTTGCATCCCTTCACCACCAACTTTCTACACATTGATTGTTGTATCTGAGAAAAGCTACTTCAGCTCTTAATCCCAGAGATACCACACAGGATGCAAACCATAACATCATTCTTGTATGTGCAGAGAACAGACTATAAGCGTGATTGTAAATCAAATTAATTTTGGAGCTTTTAGTTATTTCACATAGATCATTGGTAACATGTAAATATGTTTTTGTTTCAAAAATAACAGAATTCTGATCTACTTTGTCTTCTACACTCATAATTCTTCAGTGGGACTATGTGAGTGCAATGTCACTGCACTGTTCCTCTGTTGGTTAAAGGATTGGGACTTTGACAGCTTTTCCTTGCCAAATTGCCTTTTTTCTATTACACCAAGTCTTATCTACTTTCTCTGAATCTCCTGGAGAATTAGAAAATAACTTATTTTGCTTCCTTCTTAGCAATATATTAGTATCCTTTCTGTCTACCTAACTAAGTCAATGCACTGAGGGGAAATAACTGGTAGGATTCTGAAGTTTTTAGCAGGTGGAGAGGAAACCTGCTGGGTTTGGGTCTTTTAACTGCTACAGTACTCTGATTTTATCACATCAGTAAATTGTGGCCAACCACCTGTTGGATCCATATGCTTTAAAGCTGATTGCCAAGCAAAGAGCTGCACACGGAATGCCATCACACATCCTCCTATGCGCCTTGTCAGGAAAAAAGAAGGAAAAAGATTTTTTCATTAAAAGACATTTTGCAATTCAGAAAATGGATTTAAATTAAGCTGCAGCAAACACACATTTAGAAAAGCACCTGGGTAGACCAAGTTTGCACCACAAAGAATTTAGATCCTAGGATAAGGAATATATTGTTATTTAAATAATCAAATCTCTGTTAGCAACTACTACTCATGTGTTCATGAGAAAGATGAGGGCAGAGGAGGCTGATGTGTGATTTCAGCCTTCACCTCATTAAAGATATACTAAGGCTTAAATTAAACCTGAATTGTGTGTGCAGCAGATTGTTCTGCTGGATTCCTTCTATAACATGAGAAACTGTTTCTAATGTTTCATTTTGTAAATGTGATGGCATGGAGGATGACAGGCAAATTGACCACTAAAACCAAACCTGTGGAATAAAGAGGAGTAATCAAAGCCCGTGTTATCACTTCATAATTCCTGCAAGCACTGCTGCACAGCAACTGGCTGCCAGCAGTTCTGCTGCAAACCTGAGCAATGCTTTCAAGTTGTTCTGCTCCTCTACCAATGCACAAAAATATGACACACCAGTGTACAAATTACCAAAAGAGTTTTTTCAGTCACTTCTGTGGGATGCAGATGAACCTCCTCCCCCTGTCAAGCAAGGAGAGTATTTGACTATGGTTTATTTTTAAATACTACTTGGATCATCTCATTGAAAACCACTGCACTGGCGTAAATCTCATTCCACCATCACACAAACACATTTCCTAAGCTCGAGTCCAAATGTACCAAATGTAGTTAATCAAGCTGTCCACTTGGGCTGATCAGTTGTTAATAGGACACAGTAAAGAGTATAAAGGTCCCTTTAGGCTCCTTTATTAATATGTCATTTTATACCATTCAGACTAAAGCTCTGTCCACACTAAAGGTGATATTGCTGCAGCATTCTGCTCCTGCCAACCAACACGTGCCATCAAGGAGCCCTGAACAAGAGCTCACATCTGTGTCCACTCCTGTCCCACCCATTTAGCAGAGACAATGATCACCAGAAACAACAAAGGAGCCACTGATAAAACAAACAATACTGTGAGCCAGAGATCACTGCCATGCCAGCCAAGTTTGCCTTGAAAATACTCAAGAAAAAGGGAGAGGGGGAGGCAAGAGAGATATCAAATATAAAACTGTAAAACTTATATCTAGAAGAGGTTTTAGCCATGCAGCCACCCAGCCCGACATCTCAGCAGCATTTTCTAATGCACTGCTATAGAACTGAGCAAGAAAGACTGAGCTGTGCTCGTGGAAAGCAGACAAACATCCAACGCCTCCTCCCATTTGGAATCACACAGTCTGCTACGAGTCAATAGACACAAGGAATAATAATAATTGTTATTTCAGGAGTAATGATAGTAATAGAGAATCACCAACCTTGAGGATCCCAGTTCACCTGTTTTCTTGGAGTCTCAATTGGAAATTTCATCGCTTCCTTTTTGCAAAGGGAGTAAAAAGAATTAAATAAATTCCCAACCTTCCTGTCTGATGCTGCAGTCAAACAAATTAATTTCAAATTATAGGGAGCCTGCGCTGTTTGACAGAGGGAAACTGGTGGTTGCCAAGGAAAGAAATACACAAATAAATCGAAGAAGGTGGGGAGGGGCGGGCAGGGGAGTGGAGCGGAGGGGTTTGCAGGCACCCCAGCACAGAGAGGGGTGTCAGGGATGCACTGAGGACAGGAGAGAATCTGGAGGAGCAGGAACGGAGCAGACTGAGGTAGGCAGCGGGTCCAGGGCGCTGCTGGCTCCTGGGGAGGCTCCCGCGGCTGTTTGGCCCCGTCCACCTGCAGATGTCAGCGTGGCGGGGTCCCCGCTGCAGCGCCCACCCGAGGGGCACCCGGGCTGGAGACAAGGCCGGCTTGCGAGGATCGGGGGCCCGTCCAGCCCCCCACGCCCCCGGAGACACCTCCCACACGTGCACAGGCTCCCTGGCCTCGGCCATCCCCCAAAGATGAGCGCACCTCGGTTCAGCCCCGGGCTCTGGAGGGGCGGCCAAAGTCAGCCGTGGGGCGGGAGCCGCAGCAGCGCGGCTGGGGCGAGGCCGGGGCGAGGCCGGGACCAGCCCGGCTCGATGCAGCAGCAGCCGGGAGAGCCGGAGCGGGAAGGAGAGGAGGAGGAGGAGGAGGAGGAGGGAGCCAGCCTGGAGCTTTGGAGGGAATTCACGGAGCCCTCTCTGCGCTGGCATCACAAGGGGGTGGGGAGAGCCCCTTTGTACGAGGCAGGTGCCCGGGGAGGGGGCAGGCTCCGGCTGGTACTCACGAGGAATCCTCCCCGCGAGGGGAACGCAGCCTTGCTCGGCGGAGTTGGCAGCCGGAGACGCGCTCGGATGAGCTACGAGCAGCAGCAGAGGCGGCGGCGGCACATGGCAGGAGTACGGCAGCAGCATCCAGAGGCTCCGCAGCGCAGGGGGAGGGGATCGCCCGAGCCCCCGCAGCCTCTGGGGACCGGGACACGGCACCCGAGAGCCAAGGGACCCCTGCGCCCCTTCTGTCCCCGATTGGCACCGTGCACAGGGACGGACACTGGGCGTCAAGGCAGCGCCTGGCACGGCGGGGCTGGGAGGTGCGGCCGGGGGCAGGAGCTGGGTGTTCCTCGAAGCTGCCCTGAGCTGTCAGGGGCCTTCGGGGAGACGGAGGACACTTGTGCAATTACCAGGCACTTGCTTCTTTCCAGATCTGCATTCTCCCTCCTCTTCCTCATTCTCCAGGCTTTCCCTCAAACCCAAGACAGGCTAGTAACGCCAGAAAGGTCTCCACTTGCAGTTACAATACATGCCCCAGCTCCCCTCCCTTAGCCAGGAAAACAAAACCCCAGCCCCTCTGGGGGCCTGAAGGAAAACTGTGTGAGGTTAACCCTGTCCTGCCTATTCTCTTTCACAGTGGAAATCAACTCTATGTGTCAAGGGGATCACCTACAGGAGATGGTTTAGTGGACAGATCCACAGATTCTCATAAGTCACGGTCAGAGACCCATACCAGAATCAGTCCAGAGGTCCATAGCCCTTCTGAATATTCAAGAAATGTGGTTGGGATCTATACCTGATGCCTGTGCTCTGCTTTTTCCCTGTAATTTTCCCTGTAATTTTTTTGTGCTCTGCTTTTTTCCCGTAATTTTTTTCTCAACCGCAGTTTTTCTGTTGCGTGAGGTTAGCTCTGAGCTAACCTTGTAAGACCAAAAAGGAGAAATCTGCCCTGATGAAGAAAAAAAAAAAAAAAAAAAAAAAAAAAAAAAAAAAAAAAAAAAAAAAAAAAAAAAAAAAAAAAAAAAAAAAAAAAAAACCAAACCCAAAGCAGTCCAAAATGTGTGACTCTCCTTAGGAAACTCTTACTGTGAAGACTGGCACACTCTTTTCACATCCACACTGTGAAACTAAATCCATGCTTTCTCCTCGTCTTTGTTCAACCCCAAACAGAAGAGGAAATCAGTACTGGGGAAGCCACGCTTCCATTGAGGGTTGGGGTACAAGGTCCTGTGAAGCAGCACGTGGTTTGAAGAAACTGGATGGAAGTAATGCAGCAAGTTTTCTTGGGGGAGGTGCTGGGAGTCTCTCCTTGCCCTAATCCGAGCACCCTGTGGCTCTTGTTTTGTGCTGTGCAGGAGGAGGAGGGAGAGGCTGCTCTGAGGGAAGACATGGTGAGAATGATAATGAGCCCGCTCAGTCAGATTGGATTTGAGATGATGGCAATGGTGACATCAGCAGCAGAAGGTATTTCCTTGGCAAGCAAACCACAATGCATTCTGAACACACTCCGGGATTTCTGTTGACGTTACTTCTGCAAACTGATTAGGAACAAAAGGGAGGGGAGGCTTTGCTAATTGTGCTGTGTAATCACTTGAATTATGGTTACAGTAACCTAAAAGGCTTCAGAAGCTTTCTGAACCCCCAACAAGACAAGTTATCAAATATGTATCAATAAAGATCAATTCATGTATTTATACACACTCATGTATAATATATATATATGTGTGTGTAAATAACTTTTCCTTAGCATGCAGAAGTTTCCAACATACTGGTGTCCTCCTTGTATATCACCAGGGAAAACCTAACATAAAGACAAATATCACTCAGCTGTGTAACCCTAAGCCAAGCACTCCCTGTCCCTCCACCATAACTATCAGCAGTTAACTGATGAAGTGTATTCTGCCACCTAAGACAGCCAAACTGAAACAGTCCACTGATAAGCTGACAGCATTCAATTTCTGCTAAGACATGCAAGAAGTCTACAGTCTGGAGGTGAAATCTTCAGGTTTATTGCAGAAATGCCTCCTGCTCGTTACTGGCTAAAGAAGAGGAATTGTCATGAAAATGACATGATGCAGACATGTCACGATTGTTTGACTTACTGTGAAACTAAATAGATAATAATGACACAATAATGACACAATACCATATTTATGTTTCTTGTATCCCCTTTATCCCATACTCCCAAAAAATATCTGTAAGCTCTACATACTTGCTCTAGCTTTATGATTGAGAAACCTTGTGGCAAATCAGTTGTGGTCTATCGGGTACCTAAATGCATGACATCATGTAATTGTTTTGCAATTTTTTTTAATCATGTTATGATCATGGAAAACTTGCTCAATTATTTCAATGCCTCAAACCTGCAATTTTATTGAGTGGGCCAATTTATTCCCAAAGTAACTCATTTAAAATCAATGGGGTTACTCCAGAGATAAATTTGGCATCTTTCACTGACAGCACAGCTGCTGCATAGAAACGTAACTATTATCTTATGCAAATAAAAGGCCTTTCACCCTCAGTGATGTCATATTCTTATGACAGGGAGAACTGGTGCCTATAGCGTTTCAAGCTGTTACTCTGTCAACTTTTATAAGCTAAGTGGATTCAGTAGTATTTAATGTTTAAATTAAAGATCACCAAGAAAAATAAACCTATTTTATTACCTGGACAAGAATTTTCAGGATTTGACTGCTCTTCCTAAATTCTTCCTTCTCATTCAGGGTTTATTGTTCAGACTCAAAATCCCCAGAGTTGAAGTTAGTTGAAAATCAGCACCTTACAGGACAGGGCCTGTGACAATCACAACACAAAGGATAAAAGGCCTTCTATTGCAAGCCATCTCATTGAAAAAAGAATAAAATGCTAAGTGCCCTTTCACTGTTCATTAATGTGGTGAGTGACTTAGAAGTGAAATTGATGTAATTCAAAGAAAGCCATAGAAAAACAGATTAATAAATACCTCTTAGACCTACTTAAATCTAGTGAGCAGGAATGGGAAAATAACTTGATCCTTGATAGTAGACAGAAATCATGTGTAATTTGTTCGTTCCATTTCTTAAATGCTCTGAAGAAATGAGGCAGGGCTAGATGGAAGCCTAGACAGTCGTTTTCTAGATTTAACAATGTATTCATTTGTGTATATAACTATTCAGTTTATGGTTACCTACATAGTTGTTTGAAATCTGGTGTTTCTAATTGTGAAGATTATTCTTCTTTCAGCCTATTGGCACAGGAGAGCTGTTATTTACACTGAGACCAAGAGAGCAACTCAAGTGAATTGCATCCTGTTCTTTATATTCTATTGACCCATCCTGCAGTAGTATTAATTTGGATGCCATCCAGTGCAGAATCCTTTTATAATTCCTTTATTCTCCAGGAAGCTTTCTGTCAAGGAGAACATGGAAAGCCTCCTCTTTAGGATAACGTGAAAACTTCTTGTTCAAGTAGTTTTCAGAAGGTTTAGTGTCTTTAGGAATCAGAGAGTTAACTAAGAATCAGAACTATGCAAGGAAAGGAAACATTGCTTTTATTGTCTTTTATTGCATGGAGTTTCTTATCACTTTTTAAGTTACAACATCAAGTGCCATGTTTTCCTTATTTCATGGATTAATGCTCAGAACAGAAAATGTGCTGATTGGCAGAAATGGTTTCAATGAAAACAGAGAATCTGCCTGAGGAAACTACACATCAGCATTAATCTAGGCTGGGATGGTACCACAGCCTGTCTGCAGTTCCTTTGGCCAGTGACACTAAACCATACACCACAATCCTGCTTCTCACATCCTAACACATCAATCATCCAAGTGCCAGAAGAGGACAGGGGGTACCTGGTTCACAGTTTGTAATCATTTCACCATTCTTGGCTCTTTTCTGGCAGCCATTCCTCATGAACCAGACTCCTGCTCTCAGACACCTTTCACATCAGTCCCTTTGTATGGCCAGCAGGGACTACAGGGTTGTAGTTCCCTCACTTTTTTTATTCTATTTGAAAAATTACATGCACATTATTAGTGTATTAGTATAGAGTAGGGTTTTTTTGCCTTATAAGAAAATATTAACTAAAGCTGCAAAGTACTGAGTCTGTCTGAATCCACTTACATCTGTTTCACATTAGTTTAATTTGACTCCAGTTCAATTACTCCTGCATCATACTCATGAGAGAGTACCAATCTGGCTCTCAGTTTTTCCATGATGTCCCTGAAGAATTCTCATAAGATCAAAGGCTGATATCTGACAAAAATAGCAAGTCTGATTAATAAAAACAAGCCACCAAGTTCATTTTAAGCAGTACTATTCTCTTCCCTCATGTCACTTTTCAAAGATTTCTTACTTGATAGATACATGAAACTCTATCTTAGCCAGCTGATAACTTTCCTCCATATTAAACAGGAAATTTGGGAGTTAGCTTTCGAAGATAGATGCCGTTTCTTTGCCCTTAACACCAGCAGCAGAGGCACGAACGGAAGGGCGGAGGCAGGAGGCAGCCGAGCTTTCAGGACCCTGGACAGGGACACCCTGCGCCACCCGGCCGTGAAAGCTGGCACGGAGG
>JAHXMQ010012340.1:558735-595051 GCA_020466415.1 Ammodramus savannarum pratensis | reverse complement strand
GATGAAAGATTATCAATATCAGGAGCACAGTGACAGAAGCACGGGCAACCATGTTGGTGGGGAGGTCAGAAAGAAACGGGAAACCCCAACACTTGAAATACAAATGAAAGACCAAAGAATAGATGGCTTTGACGTGAGAAGGGTAACGATAAATAGGTGGGAGAGATTTGCTAGCTTGAATACAGAACGAGGGATAAATGAGTGGAAGAAATATATTAAACCACACCTTCACATGCAAGGTGCAAAATTGCACTGCTTGAGTAGAAAGGAAAGGAAAATAGAGCCAAAATTCTCACAGTTTTATGTATATGCTTGTTGCACTAATGCCCCTTTGTTTAAAGCCTTCAGATATAAGAAATAAACCTACAAAGCTTTGCACTTAGAATACTCAGAGATCTTGGGTAAGTGTTCAGATTGTTTTCTGTGTTGCTACCTAGCCTGCATATTTGCTTGTTCCTCAGCAGGAGCAGCAGAACAAATGCAGTTACATGGAAGAACGATCGTCCTGCACCCTGACCTTCCCTCCCACAGGCCTGACAGTGGGGCAGGATCAGGGGCCATCCACACCAAAGACATCAATGCTGATCTCAGAAGAAATGTCTTACCACCCATTTTGACTGAAAACTTCCACATTTCTTAGAATCAAGTATTCCACTAACAGCAGCTGTTCCTTTCAGTGTTTTGCAATGCAATATATCGTATCAGCAGCCTATTAAATGTGGGGATTAATGCAGCTATAGAACAGTTGAAGTAGGGAGGAACAGTCTGCACAAACACCATTCACTGTGACCAGTCCTCCTATAGCTTTCAGTTGTGCCTATTTCTTTTCTACTCTCAACAGAAAGAAGCTGTACTGAGCATTTGAAGAGCTGACTACAACTCTTGCATTAATCATCATCACTTTAACAGTACTCAGAAGAGCTTTACTACTTTCTAAATTCAGTAACATATTTCTCACATGGCTCAAGTAGTAAAAAGCAGCTCCCAAAAAGTGAAAGCAATGGAATTGAGATTGGAGCTGTGGAATAAGGAATGAGATGAGGCTTTCTATTGAATTTCACTCCAACACTGTCCTACGTTTTTCCTCAGCTTTGTAGTCCTGGACATGCATTTTTTCATCCAGATGTAGAACTTTTGCAATCACTAGTTTAGCCATTGTTTGGAAGGTTAACACTGGGATTTGCCTGTGTCCCCTTATCTGCACACCATTGCCACCTTCAGTGCAGGAGCTCTCAGGGGGAAATTGCTTTAAAACAGAATGATATTTCAAGAAAAATCAAATCAATAAATTATTATTCTGTTGTAGGAAGAGTGAAGGCTGTGTTCTGAGTGTAAGTTAGAAATCATCAATATTAATAGTAGGAACAGTGTGTCAGGCAGTATTACAATCATGAAAACAGCTCATGACTCTCTTAATATACTCACAAGGAAAAAGCTATTTCTGTATTTCTGAAGATGCAAAGCCTAACAGTAGGTGCATCCCAATTTGGGTTTCTACACAAATTGTGCACACACATGCATCTAGAGTCACAAAAAATCCTAAAACCAACCAACCAACCAACCAAGAAAACCCCCAATACAAATCCATGAGGGAAATCTAGTGGATTTGGTAAAAAGAGAGCACTGAAAAAGTTGGATTCATCCTAATACATAATGTAACCTTCTGGAACAATCATCATTCTCCATTTCATTAACTGTTTCATAGTATTTTGTGGGAGAAGACGCAGTGGAATTCCAACAGTTTAGATGCAACATGGCAAGAGAATGCACTGTTATTCACACATGCCATATTCTCAGCAAAGTGAGAACCTCACTGTGAATCAACCCATAGGCAGTGACTTCTCACAGTTAGCAAATCTGCTACAGCCTACAGACCAAGAGGTGACATGCATTTCATTCAGCTACCCATCTAAAGAAATGTGTCACTGTATATAATTGTAATAATATTCTGGACCATTTCTATTCTGGTAATATAAAGGCAAAGAAGAGTTTATGTGGTTTGGGAACTATAATGTACCTTTGAAGATAACATATCTTCATGTTGGAGAATGGAAAAATGTAATGTATATTAATTTCCTAAGCTAACATTTGCAGGTTGTCTGCAGGCAGTCTCCTTTATACATTTACATTTTGAATGAACATCTCCTTCAAGCCTTTTATGGAGCAATTCAGGAATGCACCCTTACAGCTCTAAACCAGCTGCAGTTACTTCTGCATGTAATGCATAGAAAAACCTTGAGATCTTCTGTTTAAAAGGAACAATATAAACCACTAAGTATCTTTACATTTTACATTGTATTTGTCTATAAAGATCTCAGTAATTCTAATCTGCCTTTTTACTATATAAACTAATGTGATGTAGGCAATATCTAGATCCCAGAGACTTAACATCATTGAACTGCCAGATAAAAATTGCTTGTATTAAAAAAGGCATGTACAACTTTGATAAGCAGTCTGAAAGCACTTTGGGTATTTTTTTTCCCCTTCTTTTTTCACTATCTCAAAGAAATAGCTTCACAAGTTCCCAAAGGTATTTAGGCAAGCAGCTCTGGGTCAATGACATCTAAATATCTTGCAGATCTCTTAAGCACACATCCCCTAATGCTTAGTACTGTATCAGTGCTGTAACCATGCTAGTGGAATTAAAGGAAAGAATTTAGCAGAGCACTCTATTAGCCAGCATTTTGAGTAAAGAAAGGTGATGGAATGAAGGCTCTGTCACCATCATAATTCTCTATGTGAATTACAAATTTGTCACGGTGGACTCCACTGTCAACAAGTTCAGAAGTAGTGCACAGGTGATAATTTGACATACACATAACTGTAATTATCATTTTGCTTCATAATATTACACCTATTATTCCAGCAATTTATTCAATACTAAATCTTTGCATAATACCACTCTCTCCCTCAATTACCACAAACCTCTATAAATTATACATGCTAGCAATTTCATATCGCTTTATGGTAGAATAGCATCATCTTTTAATTATAATAAATATCTCATTCTTGATTTTTTAGCAGTCCAAAAAGAATAAATCACAAAGGCCCTTTAATTTTTCATTTTGTGCAAGAACAGAAACTTATACCTGTCAATTTAACCTCATGCCTCAACATTTTTTTCTGACTTCCATAATGCTCTTTGTCTTTTTTATCTTCAGTCCACTGTCTTGAGAAGCAGTGGTCAAAACTGAATTAAACACAGGTATGTTCATTAAATACCTATTTCAACTTTATCTAATTAGAAAGCAAATTTTTTTGCACTATGCTCAGCGCTTTTAAACATAATATTGCTTCTCTCATATCTGGTTAAAGACATTCACTCAAGGTAAACTACAGAAATGCTGGAAACCTATTGTTTGCCCATTTCTTGCAGGAAATTGCCAAAAACACTGAAGGCAGTAGTCACTTAAGTTGTGACAAGCTCTAAAACAAATAAGGTGATATTTAGTATTTGTCTTTTAAACATATTTTTTTAATTTTCAGAGTTGTAACATATTCATAGCACATAGAACCTCGTTGTGCTTCACTGACTTGGGATGGATATTTAAACAAGTGGGTTTTTTCTTTGGTTATGCAACAAACACAAACCAACAGATTTTGAGATACAGGGACTACGACTTTGTGCATGAATATTCTTTGAGATTGCTGTTCCTTGTCATGAATTTTCCAAAATGAGTAATATTTCAGTTTTGGCTTTAGGGATGATGTAATTAAAACAAACACATAGTAGTAGGAGGAAATCCAGCTGTTGCAGCCATTGGATACAGAACAGTCTGCCAGCTGATGCCATCTTTAGAGCTGGAGAGGCTGCTATGGGAACTGACAACAGAAAACCAATATAGCTGTACATTTTATTTATGACAAATGAGCTTTCAAATCAGTAACACATCAGCAGCCATAACACAGAAAACATGAGTTAGTTACCAGTAATGTACTCTTCAAAATCTTCTGAAATTCAACATAAATGGCTAGTCAAATCTTCAAAAGAAAATTACCAGTATTGCCCACTCCCCTGAAAAAAAAATAAATCTTATTTTATTTTAACTTTAGTTTAATTTTAACTCAAACATTTTTATAGGCTCTAAAGTCTTACAAGGAGCCTTGCACTCAATTCCATTTTATTTTGATCATGAGTGCTTTGTTTTATGTGTTAAGGTCTCATCCATATAATGTAATCTGCAGTTCTGATGTTTATTATTCAAAAGATAGATGTAATTTCTGTTCCTGTTGATCATAAGCATAGTGCAAAAAGGCATGTATCAAAAATGCAGACAAATGCACTAACTCTAAATGTTTCCTTTTTACCACCAACTATGAATTAAGGTGATTTGGACTGCAACCTACCAAGATCCCCAAATTGCTCTACACAAGGTCACACATGTCACTGACAAAGCTGTAAACAGACCCTGAGCATCCTGGCCCTTGGGCCTGTGAAACATCCATCAAACTGAAGCTCCTTTCTTTTCTGATACATTTAACATGTTAATGGACAGAGTGGCAAAAAAAGGTGTATATCAAATTTTAAACCAGTAAATGTCAGGTTCTGTCTAAATCAGAACATTGGGTATTCCTGAAATTTTATGATGTCATTAAAACATGTAAGTTTAGTGTGTAGTAGATGTTTTCCTTGGAACATAACTTTTAGATGAAAGGGAGTCCTAAAGAATATAACAGAAAGTACTTACAGTAATTTTTCCAAAGATTTTTTCCTAAGTATTAATAAAATAAAATTATTCCATAGAAAGTCCATGCCAGGGACTACACTTGCAAATCTGACTCTCACATTCCTGGTGCTTTCCATCCCTCTCAGTGAAGGCACACTTTAAAACCATGTTCTGTTGTAATGCATCCTAAGGAAAAGGGGAAAATTCCTGCTGCTGACAGACAACAGCAGTGATTGCCATGTTTCCTGTTTTCAGATTGGGAAAGGACAAATCTTACAGGTTTTGACATGTTACTCTTCAACAATGGTGAGATCTCTGCAGTGATCTGTGTAACTTATTTCTGCACTCTTTTGAGCATATCAAAATCCAGAACTGATTCCATTTTTGTTAAGGCTTTTTTTGTTGTTGTTGTTGTTGTTTAATGCATGTTATGGCACTTAATGTACACGCCATTATAAAATTGCATTACTTTATAATTACACTCAAAATATATATACTCTCACAGACCAAAGGGGGCCAAAAGCCACCTCAGGCCCATAAGTGAGACCAATTAGAAACACATAAAGCTTTGGGATGTGTTGGCACTAGTGGTCAAAAATTTCAGAGACAGGATAACCCTATGATGCTGTGACTGCTGACTGAAAGGGAACAAATGGAAATCTCTACATTCCCTCAGCGTTGCCTAGAAACCAGGGGAATATTTCTAAAAATGCCTACTTACATTTGTGTGTTTTAATTATCTATGTGGTGGAAAAAAAGCATAGGAACAAATAAGGAAGACACTATGGGAAATCTGTCATATGGGTTTGTACAGAACAGCCTAACACTGTATGTTGAGTACTACAAACTGAGTATTTGGGAAACTGATATTCAGAAAAAGAAACAAACAAAAAAGTCTTGAAAAAGTCCAGAAAGAACTATAAACAGGTTTATTTTGGGGTATTTTTTTGTTTTGTTTTTGAAAAAGCAGAGACAAGTGTTTTCTGTGACATGATCTCTGTAGTAGAGAGTATTACAGCCAACCACATACAGGTGAGAATCTTGTACACTTACTTTTATTCTCTGAAATGGAAACGGTTTAAAGACTATATCTACCTTTAAAATCTATAGATTTAACAATCTGAATTGTATCAAAGTATAAACCAGAGGGGCCCTGAAACACAAGAACAATGGTAAATAATTTCCTGAAGCCCTTTCCCCAAATCTCTGATTTCTCACAAAATCTGCTTCAGAGAAAAAAACAACAAAAATAAACTTAAAAAAAAAAAAAAAAAAGCCAAAAAAAATGAACAAAAGCTAACAAACAAAATCCACACACAAACTCTTTGGAGTGTGGTTTTTTTTGGTTTTGTAGCTTTTTCCTGGCAGATATTTTCCAAGAGATTGACCTCAAATCCAAGAAACATAAAGGAAAATGACAAAATGGTATACAATTATTTTGATTTGACAAGAAGGTAAAGTGCTTGTGACCTTATGGTTGACAGTATTTGAAACGCCACAGCAACTAATTTTTTTATATAAAAAGCAATCAGAAAGACAGAGAGCCACCAGAAGATGGAGGACCAGTGAGTTTCCAGGGTATATATTTCTTTCCCTGACCTCTCCCAGACAAATTTGACACCAACTACATTTAAGGATGATTTAACAGAAAACAGACTGCCAAAATGATAACTACAACGTGAATCACAGAAACTAAGGCTACATCAAGGGAGTACTTCATAATTGGTATATCTAAAATTAAAAGGGACATCACAACATTCAATAGTCAGAATACTACTGAAGAGTTTTTTGAAGTACTTGGTAGAGTCTGCACAAAGTACTGGGGCAGATAAACTACTGATTTCATCCAGCATGTATGCTTGTGTGACCTCGTGGGAGCATTGATTGAGGCAGAAATAAGGAAGAAAAGTTGTTTTTAAGTAGCATCTCCTTGATTTTGCTATGATTTTGAGCTACACTCAAATTAATTTTTCTAGCATGTAAGGAAGTGTAGTAAATAATATAAACCCCTGTATTTAGCCCATAATTAATACTCATTTCTAGATAGTGAAGGGGAATGTGCTTCCATCTGGGAGAACGTGATTTTGTGATGTGTTAGGTTATGGAACGGACTGCAGTACTGTTGGCTGGTCAGTGAGAAAAATCTTCACACAAAAAGCACAAAACCCCTCAGAGATTTCCCTGATTAGTGTGGTGGTGTTTGCAGGGGTCCCAGGACGAGAGAAGAGATGAGGACCTGACTCCATGTTTCAGAAGGCTTGATTTATTATTTTATGATATATTGAAACTACTCTAGAAGAATAGAAGTAAAGGATTTCATCAGAAGGCTAGCTAAGAATAGAAAAGGAATGGTAACAAAGGCTTGTGACTGACTGAGACAGTCTGGACTGCTGGGCTGTCACAGACCTGCCTGTTGCATTCCACAGCAGCAGATAACCATTGTTTGCATTTTGTTCCTGAGGCCTCTCAGCTTCTCAGGAGAAAAAAATCCTAAGGAAAGGATTTTTCATAAAATATGTCTCGACAGATTAGGGAAATTAGCAACCTGTCAGACAAACTGTAAATACCACCCTATTGCTTCTTCACAAAGTTCAAATCCAGCACATCGGCAGGCACACATTAATCAGTGATGGGATCAAAGGCTGCTTTTTAAAAGGTTATTTTGTGGTTCATTTTTAAGGTGCAGTTCGTTTTCAAAGACATTGAGATTAACTTCTTCAGTGTAAAGCACTGGCAACGCTCTAGGCTCTCGTTTTGTCACTCGTTCCCTCAAACATCAGCAGATTGCCGTAAATTTCTCCCGGGCGTTCATTATTCCGCACCTTCCCGCCGAGTTCTGAGGAAAGGCCTGGTCGCTGCGGGCCCGTTACGGCCGGGGACAGCGCCGCCCCGCTGTGAGGGCGTTCCGGGCCCGAGGCCCCGCGGCCTGGCCCAGGGCCCCGCGCCGCCGCCGCGCGCCCGCCGCCATGGCAACGCCGAGCGGGCCCCGCCGAGCGCCGCCCGCCCGCGCCGCGGGACGAACCGCCGCAGCCGCCGAGCCCGGCCGGCGCCGCCCCCTCGGGCCCGGCCGGGAGCATGGGGCTGAGGATGCAGGGCGGCAGCAGGCGGAGCCAAGGTGCGGGGGGCTCGGTGGCGGCTGCGGGAGGAGCGGGGAGAAGCTGGCCGCGGCCGGGCGGTGGCTGCAGCCCCGGGGGACGCGTTGCCTTCCGGCCTCCCCCGACCCTGCGGGCCGTGGGGGTGCGGGGCGCGGCCCGTCTGGCCCGGGGCTGGGGACGGGGCGGCTCCTCCGCCTTCCCCGCTGGCGTGTGTGAACGGGCACGGAGCCCACGGAGCCGGCACGGGGCCCCCACGGAGCTCGGGGGCCGCCCGAAGTGCGGGGCTCGGGGCGGTCGCGCCTCGCTCCTGCCCTCGCGGCCGCCCCGAGCGCCGCCGGCCCGGCCGTGCCGCGCGGGGAGCCAGGGGGGCAGGGAACCGGCGGGGCACGGAGCCGGCGGGGCACGGAGCCGGCGGGGCACGGAGCCGGCGGGGCGCGGAGCCGGCGGGGCACGGAGCCGGCGGGGCACGGAGCCGGAGGGGCACGGAGCCGGCGGGGCGGGGAGCCGGCGGGGCCCGGAGCCGGCGGGCACGGAGCCGGCGGGGCACGGAGCCGGCGGGGCACGGAGCCGGGTGCCGCCGTCGGGAACGGGACACGACCGTAGGTGTAATCCTCCCGGAGCCGGGGCCTGGAACCGTGCGTGCTGCAGCCGTCACCGCGCGGTGCCTCCTCACGGTACCGGCATGTGGGGCAGCGCTTCGGGCTGCCGGGATTTCTGTGCCTTTTCTTAGTTAACTTTCGTCTTCTCCATATTCATAGGTTATAATGGATTGTGCCCTGTGTGTACAGCATCCCACGGCGTTTAGCTGTAGATCAAAGTGTTTTGGTTTGGTGGGATTTTTAATGCGAGTGTAGTTGGAAAATAAAAGACTCAGAAGTTTTAAAGGTCTTATCAAGTGATTCCTTACCCGCATTTAGCCATCCGTGGGCTGCTCTGGTGCCCTGTTCCTATGAATAGTCCTAGGGGCACTTGTCGTTCATGATGAAAAAAGGTGCAAACATGCGAAAATGCTTGCATGAGCCAACTGTGGCTTTTGGAAAATACCTAACATATTTTCAGGTGTAAACTTGATTACATGCATAATGTAAAACAATGGTAGGAGTTATTCAGTGCTGCATTGTAATGTCAAGATCATACATCGCTGCATAAAATCAGAGCCATTTGAGATAACGTTAGGCTGTTGTGTTGTATCTCAGTGTCAGTTCCAATCTTTGGAGACAGTGACAGATGCCACTTCAGGAGATGTCTGATATCAAAGTACAGTTTGAACATAAATTATAATGCTATATAGGAATATGAAATTCAGAGCAAAAACTAGTATCTTGTACACCAAATTTTTATGCTCTCTTACACAATGTGAAAGAAGTTTTATGACAAATAAATCGGTTTTCTGACTATTCTTACTATTGTCAAAATACTTCTCTAGACAATCAGAAAGCATGCCAGTTGTTGACTGTGAAAAGAGAATAAGTAGGAGTCAAGATCTAAATTTCATTCAGGTTGCAGCAAGCTTTACTTGAATGACTTCTGTTTAGCAAAAAAAGTTCAAAAGCAGGGAAGAATTATTACTGTGTGCCTGTTAAAGAACCAAAATTTGGCACTTGTTTGTATCAGGCCTTGTTTTGTCTCGCAAGAACGCTGAGAAAATAGATGTATTTTTAGTATATCAGAGTATATAGGATTTTCGTGTAGGTCCTGTCAAAGTTCAAATAAGGCTGAGATTTTTTTACCCTCCTAGAAATACCAAAGAATTAATCTGCTATGTTTTTCCCTAATTCCAGGTATAAACTGTTGTATTTTCAGGAGTTAATATACTCACAGATTTGTAGTATGACCTCAAATAATCTGAATACTGTAATTTTAGATCAGCTTTGTTGTTTAAATCCAATCCCCTGCATTGGGCTGTTTAATTGTGCACTCAGTGTTAATCAAGGACACACATTTGGGCCACTTTTATCTGACAGCATCAAGTGGGGAACTCATCATTGCTGCTGCATGGAGCCTGCTGTTAGCTTTAGGCAATTTGCACAGGCTTCCAGAATATTAAATCAAAATTTAAATGCTTCACATATTTATAGATAGCATCATCTTATTTAGATTTTTTTTCTTGCATTGTAGGAAGTCCCATTAATCTGAGTGGAGCTGAAAGGGTGTTAACACAGAGACTTGTCAACTACTTTTTTTTTAATTCTTCATTTATTTATCACTTGAACAAACAGCTCATTAAATTTACTAAATTCTCATTAAATTTACTAAATTCTTTTTTTGGTAGCACCAGTTTTTAGAAGCTGAAATTTTCTTTGGCCAACAAGAAAGATGGAAAATTATCTAGTTATGTCTTCAAAGAAGGAAGGACACTTACAAGTTTTATTTGAATCATAATAATTTTAACTGAAATTGGGAAATGTTATTCAGTGTTCTTAACTTTTTATAAAATTTACTTTAATTTACCAAATTAAAACCTTCACTCAATGAATTGTAAATCATGACTGGGAGAAAAGTCTGATACCCACCTCATCACAGCTTCCTTCCAGGTAGTTGTAGCAAACATAATATTAACATAAATTGAT
Source organism: Ammodramus savannarum pratensis (assembly GCA_020466415.1). Lineage (NCBI taxonomy): Eukaryota > Metazoa > Chordata > Aves > Passeriformes > Passerellidae > Ammodramus > Ammodramus savannarum. The sequence continues at coordinate 584,719 of JAHXMQ010012340.1, read as the reverse complement.
TTTCTTTTGCTGCAGTTGATATCACAGTTGTGCTGCTGACACACACAGCTGTTTGTTCCTGCTCTGCTTTTGGAGTATGAATAGAGCAAGAGTTTGCATCCAGAACTTCCCTTGCTGAAGCCTATTGCTAGAAAAATTTCAACAAATATTTTTCCAGAGTTATGTAATCAGATATGACTCGAGGTTACTGTGTTATTTAATTAGGTTCCTTCAATTTTTCAGAGGAGGGTTTGACTCTTGAAATACGATTTTGGTTGCATGGTTTTAATGAATACAGAATACTGTAAGATTATTAATTCTAAAGGTCTGAGAGACCCAACTCTTTGGTATAGAAGAGCTTTTGTGTAATCCAGCATAGCAAGTGTATAAATAGCACCCATCTCATTAATGGCTTAGGAGGTTATGTGTAGTGCTTGTCAGAGGGTGTATCATTTTTGTCATATTTTGCCTGTGCACAATTCAGATGGAAAATTTGGGACTTGATTTCAAATTTGGAGTTGTGTGATTTCCTGGGTCTGTCTATTCATTGAGTTTTGCTGTAGGAAGTTTAGATAATAGTGACTATTCTTTCTGCTCGTGAAATCTGCTATTTATTAACAAATCTTAAATGTGATTATAAGTTTAAATCCAATGTGGATTTTCATAAATAGGTTAATCTTTTAATGTACTCTGAGCTATCATCTTTCCTCTGTGTATTTCTGTGTTGTATTCATATATACAAAAAACTTCTGTAGCATAAAGAATTAATGGATTGAAATTGAATTGAAAATTCTCCTAGTTCTCTACCTCAAAATCTAAGGAACATGTATTTCAGGTCATAATTCAGTTCCTTCAAGTATGACCTTGTCAGACATGTTAGATAAGATTCTTAAAGGAGTTTCCATTGCTGCTTGAAGTAATTTTGGATTGTTTGAGCCCAGGCTGAGGTCTGGCAGCTGCCTGCTGGAAATTTCAGCGTTCACAGGTCTCTGGTTAAGGTTTGATGTCTTGTAGGGCTGGATTTAGATGCCTGTATCCAATATCCCCTCTAAGGTATTTTTGTGGATTATCTTTAAAGCAGCAAGTCTTGATGGGTAAGGGTAGCGTGGTAGATTGCTTTATTTATTTAATTTCCATTTGCTATGACTGAAGTACATGCTTGTTATAAAAATAGTAAGTCTAATACTTGTGCTTAAAATCTTTTCTGGGAGAACATGATAATGAAAGACTGGGCTTCTTTCCAGTGTGTATTCACGTTCCAAATCTGAAATTACTCTGTAGAAAAATCATTTCTATAAATTCTGCCTATCCACTAACAACCAGGAAACAAAGTAAACTGCCAATTTTTATAACTTCTAATACTGTAAAATCAGAAATTAAGATAGAATGCATTTTAAATTAAAATCAAACTAGAATTTAAACAAATATATTTCTATTTCCTTTGGAATAATATAGTTATTACTTACGTTAGATACCAGCTGGAAAAAATTTTAGAGAAAGCTATTTTGGTTTTTTCTTTATTGTTGCTTAGTGTTGTAGAAGGATCTAAAAGATTAAATAAATTTTTAGAAGTATTTGATTTGTTTGCTGTCTGTACTTTAGGAGAACACTCAGTATGAAAATTCTGATTTTAGATTCCGTGAGGACAGTCCACTTACATCTATAGGGCAATTTATGTTTAGATCAGATAGTTACATGTATCATATATCAAAGATATTTTCATAGTTATCCTCCCATTGTTTGGTTAATATTTGATTGGCTGTAAATTACTGAAAATCCCACCTTCTCCTTTAAAATTCTCTTCACATATCTAAGCCTTCAGTTTGTTTCTGCTGTTGTGCAAATAACTGAAAACACAGCTGGAATCCAAATGAGTACCCGTTCAAGGGAAAAGATAGCCTGAAAAGATAGCTGTGAAACTTTTCTGCCTTCAGGAAGGTAAAAAGAGCCTGCACACAGCAAATTCTCCAGTTTCTTCTCTGACATTAGCAACATGTGTTTTCATGGTGAGAGTGATTTCTGTGCCGTCTCTATGTCCACAGTCCAAGTAGAGGACATAGAAATGTTGTTTATTTTTCCTGACTGACACTGTTTGACAGCTTTTCTCGCCTGTGAAATGCTGATGCCAACTCCTTTGTTCCTCCCTGCTCCTTGCCCGGGTACAAATGAATTGTAAGGAACGAACCACAGACAGTTTTTCCTGTAGAATTTGCGCTGTGCCATCTGCTGGCGATGCAAAGCCAGTGAACATTGTACAGTCCAGTCTTCTGCAGTGCTGAACAGTCGTGTCTCCAGCTGAAGACATAAAAAGCAGCAGGTTTCTGAGTGTCCCTGATGGTGTTTGGTGCGGAATAAAGACATTTACCTTACCTGAAGAGAATCAATTGTAGACAGAGCAGTGTCTGTTGTTTTTAAAGCACTCGTGCTTGCCCTTGTAGGATTCTGTCACATGAGGGTGAGCCAGTGGTACTGAAAGCATTTACCTCACAATACCACAGAATCTTCCCTCTGGAATTACAGCCTAGCTCCGAAGCACAGAAAACAGTAGAATATTTAGGTTATTTTGTAAATGAAACACTCTGATTCCCAGTTGTCTGCTGTAATCCAGATTGCAGGTATATATGCATGCAGGTTTTTATCACTAGAGAGAATTCTATCAACTGAAATTTATAATCTAACATTCAAGTCCTCCCAAAGACTTGCATTCTTCCAACAACTGCATGTTGTAAATTCTGGAAGTCATGGGTTTCGGGCTGGATCCAACTAGACGTAGTAGTAATCCAACTACTTGTATGTAGTAATGTGTGGTAGAGAAATAAAATATTTTAACAGGAAATAAATGCTTTATTGGAAAAGGTTTGCAGTCATTGTGGAAACATTCTGAATCTAATAAATATAGTAAATGTATGTTTGGAATTTTAATATTTGAAAAATAATTTATTGTTTGTCCATATGTATCTCAGTTTAAATCGCATGTACCGTGAGGGGAATGAGCCATTTGAAATTGATACAGATGAGCATGAGTGTTGTCCTTTGGATTTAAAGATAACAGTAAAAAGTTAAAACAATTGCAGGATAGTGTTGAAAAATCCCCAAGAGCATTTTCTTCTCTTTTTTTCACTGTCCTTTTTCAACTGCTGATCTGGCAACTTCACAGCAAAAGGAGTGGGAGTGCTGTTATTGCAAACACCACAGCTACTACTGTAAATCCACAGAAGCCTGTTTTCAAAGTATGAAAGTAATTCAAGATTGCCCTTGTGTTTTCTGTGCTTTGTAAGAAAGGTTGAATCTGTTGATCCAGATTTCGTGTTATTTTACAATAGGGGAAAATTATTTTAATTTTCTTTTTTTTTTTCTTAAGATATTTTTATAGCCTCCTATACTAGCAGTAGTCATTCAAAATTTAGTACAGTATGGCTTTTTTATAAGGCCTTGGGTAAATAATGTAAAAAAAATGTTAAATGAATGGTTTGTTTTGCTGCAATCTCTCTGTATACACTAGTATTTGTAGTCCTGGCGTATCTCCTGTCCAAATTTGTCCTAAAGCCAGTTTTAAATCTTAGATTGCACGACAGCCACAGATTTTCAAAGAGGAGGTGCAGATCTTTTAATCCACATTCTCTCAGTTTCCAGAGCAACTGGTTGTTTAAGTTTTGTTGGCATCTCCACTTGTATGTGGAATTCCCAGTCTATCAAAGTGCCATGAACTTATGAGCTTTGAAACAAATTGGAGGTTAGCATAGAAACAGAATTGTGACTATATCTCTGTCCAGTTTAATGACCAGTGTTACACTCAGACTGAAGTGTTCTGATGGTCTGTGTTGCTGTTTAGCTCACTGAACCACTGAGAGCACTATCATTGCATCTTGGTGTTTAGATTAAATTATTTAACTACATTTATATTAACTACATTGATAGTTCAGTGATTATAAAATGATTGAAGAAGATTTTGAAGAAGATCCATTAGAACCATTCTTGCACTTTTTGGAGAAAGACTTTATCTTGTCTATAAAAATATGTGTGGGGGTTTTTCTCTAACTTTGGTTTTTGTTTCTTGTTTAGTTAAGATGAATGAATGCTCAGGTCTTGTTCCCAAATGTGGTCCAGCAAGTCCATTTAAAGGACACTTAAGTAATAAAAGTAATGGTAAGTAACGTGTGCTTTCATCAGAAGGTCGATTTGGTTCCATTTATGTGAATTCATTGATTTTTTGCTTAATTTTTTCTTAAAACTTCTGAATCAAGCTTATTTGGAGAAGTTTAATAGTATTTATGTTTAGTATGCATGACTGAAAATACTTTCAAAGAGTTAGTTTTGCCTTGACTTTACTGCTGACTACAAATTGGTAGCAAGATGAACAAATATATAAAGATCTCCCATCTCTGTTAGCTGTAATATACTTATATATATATTTATATAGATAGATATGTTTACCACATTAAAGAACCCCTGAGGTTAAACGTATTCCTTTAGAGCCAGTGGTTTACATGGGCTAGTTTGTGATTCTGTGCTATACTGACACCTCAGACACCTTTTCTTCTCAAAAGAATATAGAGTGAAGAACAGGAAGTTTCCATGTTAACATTTTCATAGTACAATTTCAGCTACTTTTGCAGCTATTTATTGAATTAATGGCTCATTGGGGAAAGAAAAAGGAGACATGATGATTTCATGTGATAGTAACTGGTAAAAAAATACTGCCTTTGAGCAAAGTTAAACAGTGTCTTAAAGTTTGTGAGTTTGAATTGCAGTTAATAACTGTTTAAAATTGTAGTATTCTTTTGCTTGCCTTTCCAATGTTCAAATGTATTTTAATCTTACAGCTTTCTGCATTTGCTCCTCTCGAAATCTAGCTAGCCAATACCTGATCAGAGATCACATGGTGGTTCATTATAACAGAGTTCTTGCAGCCAAAGGTAAAACTGTGCATGTATGAATGAACTGTGTCCCCCTAAATTTACCTCAGTCTCTCAGAATAGCCTCATACCAAGACAGGGTGAACTGGATTGTAGAAAATTGCTTTTTCTTACCCATTCATGTGTCAGCAAGGAGATGTGGTTTCTACTTAATAATAGTTATATATCATTGAGATGGGAAGTCTTGTATGAAAACATTTTCCTTAAATGTTACCAAAGATTCTACCTTAATTTTAGAGCACTTTGTGCTGTATTGGCTTCATTCTGCTTTTGATGAAATAATGAATTATGAAAAAATAGGCTGAACTGAAGGTCACAGTGACAGTCATAACAGCAAACATACAGAAATTATTTTAGGAATGAAGGCAGAACATTTCTACTTAAACTCAGATCACAATGTCTTTCTTTTATTATTTTTATTTCAAAAACTTAATAATCTTTTGTTCATCTTGCAATGAATAGTAATAGCAAGTTCTAAGGACTGTGGAAATTGCCCTGTGTGTTTGCACATGAGAAAATCATGTCACTGACAGAGTCGATCCTCACAACTACAATACTCACAATGTTGTGTCTCATGACATACTCAGTATCCTCAGGGATGCAGGTAAATGCTATCAGAACAAAATGTACAGAAACCATTTGAAAAGGAGTCTTCACTTAAGGGATGATTTTTCCTTTAAATTTGTGTTTTACCCAGAGCTCTTTATCTCAAATCCTGTGACCATATTAATGACAACCTACTACTTGAGGTACACAGTAACTAGAATATTTTAAAATAAATAATTCAATTAGTCTTTTTCTGTGTTGGTTTGTTACTCCATTTTTCTAGCTATCACATACACTAAGCAAATATTGAGTCACTCACATTTGGTGTTTTTCTTATTTTCAGCAGCTGTAGACACTTCATTGCCCAAAAGTAGGTTGGCCAGCATCAAACGTGAGTATTTGTTATATATTGATTCTGCAAATGCTGCTGTAAAACTGACTTAGCAAAAGAGCCAGTGAGGAGTAACAATAGCACATAACCCTTAACTGAGCATTCATGTGTCTGCTGGTTTATTCAGCTTTCACATCTTCCTTCAGCTGCTTGGAGATACCTTGAATGTGCACCAGTGGAATCTGGGCTGGCAGGGATTAGCTGTGCTTAGCAGGACACTTCATTTGTCAAGGCCAAAGTGTCTCAACTGCAAGAGACAGGATAATCTTAAGTAGATGGTACAAATGCATAGCAAAATCCTGGACCTTTCTTAACAAAAGCCTTTGAGGATTTCTCTCACTGCTCAATTTTTCTGACCTGCATTACCTTATATGCTGTTCCATCTGACTGAGATTCCTTTACAAATAATAAGAAACTCTGCCATTTAGGCTGAAAGTTTTGTAGTTATCAAAGAGGTAATTCCACGGGAAACACCTGCTTTCAAATTCATCATTTTTTGGTCTCACTGATTTCTCAGTATTTAAAGTTAATACCAGGTATATATTGTTCAGTTTCTGCACTGTCCTTATAAATTCTAGGTTTTTATAATTAAATTTAAAATTATTTCAATTTAATTTCGTACTTAAAATTAGAGTGACTGCATTTTTTCCCTGCAGTTCTATTGTTCATCAAGTGTGACATGTTGAGCTCAGTGCAAGGTACCATTTGAAGAGTCTCTGGAGAATCATTTTTTTTCCTCTGTTGTTTTGTGAAACAGATTATATGGAGGTAACAGCTGATAGTTCAGACAGGAAGAATGTTGCCAATATGCTGAGGAAGAAAAGTAATGGAAAAGGGGTTTTAGAATACTTTCAAAACAATTTCTTCTTTCTTGCTCAAGATGAGGCTCGTGATTTATCCAGGCACAATTTTACCTTCAATGTAGTTGAATATCAGCAGTATCTCTAGTGTCACTGAGGATGAGGGGTCTGCACCTTTATTCTCACAGTAATTCACTGTGAGTAGTTCTCTCAGTGGCATGTCATTGTTTTAACTGAAGCATATTATTACTTTTTTCTCTTTGTGTTCTTTGTGTAGTTATTGCATTCCAAATAAAGTTTCTGTTCCTCCTCGATTTCAAGATTTGGGCAAGGGGGTAAATTTAGTTTAAAATTATAGGGTTTTTTTTCTTAATATTAATATTATTAAAATTATAATAATATTTATTAATAGCGTAGAGTTACAAAACAAAATTCCTGCAGATAGTGTTAAAAAATACCTCCTGAAAATGTGCTTGATTTACTGCTAGAATAGCAGGTGAGTATTTCCCTTTGGGGTTGTTGCCATGCATCAGTCATTAGTGTTTAAGAATTAAACATGATACTGTAGTTGGCATTCTCCCTGGCCAAGTGAATGTGTTCTGTCCTTAAAGTGGATTAGTTTGCACTGTTCTTTTCCTGGTATCTTAGCTGGCAGCAAAGCAGGCAAGGTGCCATGCCCATGGGCTAGCAGTGAGCATGTTCCTGTGTGTTAGATCAGGCTTACTGACTTAAAATAGTTGTTAGAATGTGAAACTTCTTGAAATGTGAAACTTCTATGTTCAGAATTAGTCCAAGCATGTTGATTGATACCAGTGGCCATTAGAAGCCTGTGGTTGTGAAACTTGTGCCAGAAAACTTGACAAAGGCTATGCCAAGTGAGACAGCTGCTGCTGCACATGCCTGGTTTCTAACAGTACTGACTTTTCAACCCATATCTGGCTGAAGTCAAAGCATAATACTGGATTCTGCAGTCCTTGCATGGGTAAAGGACATGAATATGGGGAGGCAGTGTGCCTGTTTCTGCATTTGTGTTACTTGCTGACTGCCTTGGAGCTTTCCTGACTTACCTCCAGCTGTTTACATCTGCATCCACTCTTTTTAGAAGGATTTCTCTCTCTTACTTTGCTGGTTTCAAAATTCCTAGCTTTTACCACAGATCTAGCCTGAAAACTCCTGATTTGGCAATAAGATGTGTATATTACTGGAGTTTTCTGACATTGTGTTTTGCATGTCTGTGCTGCCTTTCAGTACACAAGTGACTTTATGGATTTTGGAGCACACTTAATGAATGGATTAGCTGAGCTAAGCTCACTGTATGACAGGTGTGAGGCAAGGACTCCACATTTCCCAGTGGGTCATTCTGATATCCCAAGGTAGTCTTAGCTGGAATCCTTACTGTTCTTTATTCTTGGAGTCCTTACTGTTCTTTATTCTTGGGCATAAGCCATGCTTTGAGTGAAAAGTCACAGCACCAGTCCTGGAGGAGATTTTTAAAAGCTTGGAATGCCAGTAGTAAAGGCATTCATGTATGTCAAATTTCAGAGTTTCTCCTGTGAAGAGCAGAATAAGGACAACATGGGGATTCTGTTTTGCAGTAATATTTACATTGCTTTTCCCTGACACTCCTGTTAAACCATGATGTGCAGGTGGAACATGCAGTAAAATGTTAAAGCTTGTATTGTCGTAGGCAAACCCACTTTTCAGCTAAGCACCTGAGTGTAAGGATTTGCTGTTTCAGACACCTACTCACCCTTACCCATCCTTCTGTACACATTGCATTTTTGCTTTGTAGGGCTCTCATTCACCCATTGTTTCTCTAGATATTTGTTCAATCAGCCATCACCATTTCACCTGAACAGTAGGCAAGATGTGAGTTTTTGTAGCCTCCATGGATGTGCATACACAGACAGGCTGTATTGGCCCACAATAAGTAATTCTTTATCTCAAACATATGAAATGTCTAATCTTAGCTAATTTTTGAATGCTTCCCTGTAACTTTTAAGACAAACACAATTAGAAATAATACTAATTTAGAACAGACATAATGACTCAGTATAGAAAGAAAAACATTCTGTTTTAATTATTTAATGGTACAGTATATTTTATCATTCTGTTGAAATGTATATTTTTAATTCAGAGTTGTGTAATGCAGCATTTGTTAACTTCAACTAATTTTTTCCCAGTAATTTGAGCAGTCTCATATTGGAAATATTTAATAGCATATGATGGATAAATCAGCAGCCATAAAAGAAATTACTCTATATTTTACATATCAATTGTAAGAATTAAAAGAAAGAGAAAGAGGGAGTTTCCTGAGCAATGAGAGGAAAGATTTCACATCTGAAAGATTAAATTCCATCTTAAAAGGAGACTAAAATGTTTAAATGCAATGAATGCACTTACTTAAATATTTCCTGGAGAGTAATATGTATGTAGGGTCCAGAGATGAATGCATTTTAAAGGTTGATTAAACATTCTCAGATTGCTGTAGGTCTCAGCTGTGTAGAAGAATGTACCACACCAATCCCTGAAGTTTTTACATTTCCGTGCATTAAATATAGTAATGCATGTGCAGATTGGGGTCTCCCAGAGTATGATATAAATATATTATGAAACCAGAGAAGAAATCCTCAAAGGCCTTTGTGTGTCTCTATCAAACAAATGATTTATACACTTGGATATGTGTTAAGTGAATGAGGAAATTTTCATTTGGTATACAGACTTCAAAAGTGTGTTTGCTTGATTTTTCCCTATTTGGGAATTAAATTATTATTTCTTCCATCCATCACCCTCACTGCAGACCAGTGTGGACTGATAAAAATACCCCACTCTGATCTGACAGTAGCCCTCTCAGAGCTGGCCTTCATTTTTTCTTAAGAAAAATTTGCTTGTCCTGCCCTGTATTTCTGTATTTAGGAAATTCAATGTTGTAAGTGTGGTTTTTTTTTACATGTCAGATTTGCTACCAATAAACACAGGGCTTTTTGTGAAGTACTGGATGAGAGTACAAAGGAGTTCTAGTTGTAAGAAACTGATAGAAAGCTTGTAACTTTTTGAGCAAGATGTTCTGTTAGCAATCCTGATCTTGGAAGTCTTGTATGCTGGTGTTTGTTGTGAGGTAAGAAAATTTCAGGAAAGTTATGGCACAGCTTCAGCTACCAGTATGCTCTGCTAATAATTTTTCTTTTAAGAATAGACATAAATTTTGTAACTGCTGTGAGTTGGAAGTGGAATGTATCTCAATAGTCTGACTTTACTGAGCAATTGGAAACCACTACAGTGTTTTCAACTCACTTAGGGAAACAAAGAATATTTCAGTTTGGATCTGACCAACTTTGTCTCTTCCCTAAGTTGCTGACCAGCAAAGAAGAGAGAAACTGAAAAAGAAGATAGCCAGGTGTAGAGAGAGGTTAAGTGTGTGTGAAGCTGCCTCTCAGTCCCATCCAAGAGACAGAGGAAAGGCTCAGCCATCCTCTTCTAGAAAGGTATGTGTTTTAATTCTGTTTGGTGGATGCTATCATGTGCCTGCCCCCCATAGGAACAGCTGATCTCTGCTGTGCAGGGCTGGCATCTTTCAAGCAGCAGAAAGCAGACAAGGATCTTGCTGGCATGTGCCCCACACTGAATGCACGTCCTGACCTTCTGACAAAGATGTCAGGGATCTGGATGAAGAGTGCTTGCAGTAAATACAAGCTCTAATTACCCATGAATTATGAATTCTCTTTCTCATGTCCTGACCTTCTGACAAAGATGTCAGGGATCTGGATGGAGAGTGCTTGCAGTAAATACAAGCTCTAACTACCCATGAATTATGAATTCTCTTGCTTTTACCTCACCTGAAATTCCTGTCCTCTGTCACTCCAGGGCTTTGTACCATTTCCTAAGGCAGAGCTCTGTTACCTCTACCCTTCCAAGCAGAAGTATCAGGAATCTGCATTTTTTTTTCTCAATGAAAAGTCCTAGTTGATAATACATTTTTCTCTAACAGTATATTAAATCATTCAGTTGCATTTCTTGAAAGCAGAAATAATGCTTTCAAGACCAAAATATGCCATTCTGTATGTATATATTCTGCTTATATGCATAGGCTCACCTAGTTTGGCTGGCATTTCACATACACCCATATGGTGTATATTTCTAACTAATAAATAAATATGTAAATAGCACAATAAATTACATTCTTGTTCATCACTGTCAATGAGCAAATGCATCTTGAAATAGAATAACGACTTAACTCTGTGATTCTAACAGCATAAGCTTCATACATCGTTTAAACATCTACATTTCCAAGTAGTACAGCAAGCACCATCAGTTTCTTTCTATGTGACTGATTTTTGTAGCAGGCAGCCTGAGTGTGACCTTATTGCAGTGCAGAAAAACAATGCTTTGAAATTCAATACATGGCTCCTAGTTATGGGTGAAAGCACAGGCATGAATAAGAAAAGGGAGGAAATGGGATATTTAAATCTAAATTTTATTTTTATTAATACCAATTTTGTCCTTCCATGTTATTTTTTTGTGAACTTGGGGCAGGCAAAGTTCTTTAAATTCTTTCATTGCAAAACCAAGTGACCTGTCTCTCTTAAATACTGCATGAACTCCCAGCTTTAAAATGAAAGGATGCACTATAACAAAGTGCAGCTTTTTTTCCTTTGTTTTTCAAAAAAAAATTTTCTAAAATTCTACCTGAATTGAGCTGGCCATGAGTGAAAGCTCTGATTTGAACAAGACTTGGTATTTCATGTCTCCTGTTCAAGTAATCCTATTAATAGGCATTTCTGGCTGCTAATGATTTTTTTTAAATAAATTAATCCATGCCAAAAGTCAGTTGAAGGGAGGCTGCTTCATAGGAGGTTAAATTTTCTCTTTTAATCATTTGAAGTGTGCCTTTGCCTTGACCTTTCAAGATCCCTTTCAGCCTGTTTTTTTGAGATTTTTATTTCTGAAGAATGAAAGTTGTGGCCATCTGCTTGTGCATATGAAATATAGATTGGGAAACACCATTAACTGATTCTAGTCTCTTGTTAATTTTGTATGCAACACACATGTGGCTGTGTGAAATGCCTGCTGAAATGCTTTATATTTAAAAATTTATTATACTCTTATGATAGCAGCAATCTGAACATGTCTGGTGCTTAAATTAATTCTGTCATAATGGAAGATGTCAGTGACTAAACAAAGCAGAAGAACCTTCTGAGCATCAAAGAAAGTTGTTTTCATTAGGAATATTCAAATTTCCTTTCAGGCTTCGTAGTGACAATCACCTCTTGTGCTGGTTCTTTGAATTAATGCACACTCAGTGTTACTCCTCCTTGATAACATCACAATATTTGATAAAAGTAGGAACCTACTCCATTAAAGAATTGGCAACCACACACATTCACAAAATGAAAGAGTGTACCATGACCATAGTTTTGAAAAACAGTGATGCTAGGATACAAACTGAATATATTTATAGAAGGTCCAATTTGTTCACATGTTTGGATGAATTTTCTCTAAAGGCAGTTTGTCATTTCCTGCAGGAGAGTTTTGCTCTATCCAGACAGCAGAGAGCAGGTGCTCAGCTGGCTTAGAGCAATATTTAAATGGCTTTCTCAAGTTAAAAGAATCATACACTCATTTATTGCAAATTTGCAGCTTCTGTATCCTGACAGTGCAGTTCATAAGGCATCTCTTTGATCTCATTTTTTAATGGTAGATGAACTAATTTATTGGAAGACCTTTTCATACAAGAACAAGTTAAATTCAAGATTAAACTAATCTTACTGTAATTTCAGTGATCCCAGTGAGAGCTGCCTTGGATCATTTATGTGAAAAAGTATTTAGCAACCTTTCTTTTCAAAGTTTGGTTTTTTTATACAGCAGCTGATACTTTAGTGGCTTTTGAGCTGGAAAACTAAACTTCTTGTAGAAATTAAAAGTAACATATAGAGAAATCTGGATTCTTTCTCTGTGTTACTACTTTTGCCCATCAGATGACAGCAGGGTGCTTTGATATCTTTTTACTGAATTTTCTCTTCCACAGAGGTCCTCTCTCTACAACCTTCTTGCAAAATACTGCTCAGTTTACCCCAGTTTTGTGACTAATAAAATTGGAGCATAGATACATACTTTATGAAACTTTTTTAAGGAGTTGCTGAAATGTATCATTGAGTAGATTTGTATCTTTCAAAACAGATTGTACTTGGTTCAACTAACAGAATACAAACATATATTGATAAGCAAGATACAAGTCAAGATTTTTTACTCCAAATTACATTAGTTATAGTTCTTGATAGTTCTAACAGCTAAAGTTCATTTACTATACTGGAATTTCTTTTAAATTTTATTTGAAGAATAGAACTAATAATATATTTTAATAAGCTTCCTATTTGTAGGCATGTTTCTTGTCTTTTTTTTGTTTCCTACTTAAACATCTGATGTTTTTAATAGAAAACAGAGCAGAAAGTGAGCACACTTGCTTACATTTTTTTTGCAACAGAGGATAATTTTCTGAAAAAGAGACAAATTGCAGACAAACACCATTCTCTGACACTCCTTAAAATCTTCTGACGTGACACAGTTCCTTGTTCATGATATTGTTTCTTTGTCTACTTGGAGTGTACTTCTCCCTGTTTGAGTGGTAAAGTTTTGCCTCAGGATAAGGGCTGTGAAAGACATTCTTTTCTCAGTATTTGGATGAGTACATCTCACAGCTGGCACAGATGCAGCTTTGAGTTGCAATTCTCTCAAGTCACGAGTGAGCTACTTGCTCTGTTCTACTTATGAAATATTTGAGGAGAAGAAGATAACTGCCCTAAGCTTCCTCATACATAGGGAAATTAGGATATTTCTGTGTCAACCTTGTGCTTTTGTCTTGTATCAACTCAACTGCTTCCAAGGAAGGGAGCATGTAATTTTCATGAGGTGTAGATAAATAATTGGCTAATATAACTTCATATCTTTTCATAATAATTATTTTGCATAATGCAGGGAAACAGTCCCTATATACTCACAAATGCTTCTACAATACAATTTATATTGCAGCTCAATGAACTGCTTTAATCACTGAGAGTAAAGCATTTACAAGAATTTACAAGCTGTTTAGAATATACACTGAAGGGTATGGAATTAGCTTTTATCTATATAGGTGGATGCTGAAACTTTCCAGTCTTATCTGTTTTCTATAGTGCTGAGCTACCACTGCAACCACTTTATATGCAAACAATCACTCTGGTAAGCCTCATTATTCTGCTTGCTAACACAGGCATTTGTTTGGCATTGTAACTGCAGGTTATCAGTTCAGCATTTAATTATGCTGTAGTAGTAAAATGCAGTTCACTCACATGCAACACCATCAAGAAGAGCTTGTTTTGCCTCAGCTAAGTAAAAGAAAACTTCTTTGCATTAGGCACCAGGGCACCAGCAGCTCTGGATAGTTAGGGGTACTGAAATAGTTGAGATAGATCTTACTGATGTGAGAGAAAATTATGAAGGAAACGTATGATGGTAGTGTGATGTGTGACTTAATTTTCACAATGAAATACCTACATTTTTAATATTGTAAATATCATTTACTGCATGCTACAAAATGTATATTCGTAATAATTGAGCTTTAATTTAAAATACTATGTTTGAAAAGAAAAAGAATTAAATAGTGTAGATTCTAAGCAATAACAGTAGCAGAATTATGAGAAACTGGAGCATTTATACAGTAAGAGTCTATTGCTAAGAATTTTTAAAAACACCTTTTTTAGGGTTGAATGTTAGAATAGAAAATCTGTGTATATTTGCAAGCTATACTACCAATTATATAGGTTAATATACTATCAACATCTTTCAACAATTTATTGCTGATGATGTGGACCTATATGTTAGTGTTAGGAAAGTATGATAGTAATTCTAGAAAATCAGCTGTAGGCTTTGAATTGGGTTTTCTCTGTAGGTAGGAAAAGAACATACAACATCTCTTCCCATAAGGTGTTTCAGACACATTGTAAAGCAAAATTACTTGTCCAGGTATTTATGCTTTGATATTGCAAGTTTTTCAAAACTTTATGACTGAAATAAAATTTCTATTTAATTGTTCATTCTAATGTAACAAAACAAACAAAGAAATGACCAAACCAACCAAAAACTCCACCTTAAAATATCACTTGAATTTAGTTGTGTTTCTGTCTTATTTGTCTTTGCCACAGTGTCATAATACAATTCCAGAATAATCTTGAATTTTTCAGCACGGGATAATTCTGGGTAATGTCTGCCTTAGCTTGCCCAGGTGGTATGAACAGGGGGGAATATTTTAACTGTTCCAAATTATTTGACTCAGTGGAATGATTTCTTGACTTCTAAAAATTTATTGATTAAACTCTTGGTTTGATGTAGCCATCAATATTCTGTAACAGAGCACCAATGTTTTGCTACCGAAGTAAACCATTTCTTTATTACTCTCTTATTTCCAGTGACTAGCTTTTAAAATCTGTTAGCACTGAGGCTCTAAGATGGTAACCACCAGTTACCAACTGGGTAGCTCCCAGTAATAGCACCATAAGCAAAGCAGGTAACTTGCAAAGCAATCAAAGGTTGTTTTGTTTTTCCCAGAGTGCCTTGGAAGCAGAAGATGGTGTCCCAGCCTCTGCTGGGCAGGCAATATTACTCTCTTATTTCCAGTGACTAGGTTTTAAAATGTGTTAGCACTGAGGCTCTAACTGCCAGTTACCAACTGGGTAGCTCGCAGTAATAGCATCATAAGCAAAGCAGGTGACTTGCAAAGCAATCAAAGGTTGTTTTGTTTTTCCCAGGGTGCCTTGGAAGCAGAAGATGGTGTCTCAGGCTCTGCTGGGCAGGCCCAGTACTTCTCAGGAGCAGCCTCTTCCCACGGCGAGGAGTGCGCGGTGCACGCGGGCACAGGGAAATGCTCCAGGAAGCGCTGGCGGCACGCGGCCGGGGGCTCGTACTCGTGCGTGTGCGTGTCCCGCGCCGGCCGGCGCTCCGAGCTGCCCCGCAGCCACTCCATCGAGAGCTTCGTCAGCGTCACGGGCTGCTCCCAGAGCTGCCACGGCAACCACGGGCAGGCCGGCGGCGGGGACCTGCTGGACAGGCACTCGGAGTGCTTCACCAGGAGCCGCAAGCCTTTCACTCCGCGCACGTTGATATCCGATGCTAAACCTTTCCTGTCGGACTACAGGTTTTACACTCCCGCTCAAAGGAGGAGGAGATGTCACCACCACCACCACAGATCGTACCTTGTGGAAGCTCAAACGCAGACTGATATGACCAGGTACAGAGAGTGAGGTTTTATTTTGAAGCTCTGGAATTTAGATGTTATCATAACATCTTCATAAAGGCGAGATGTTTTGTTCTCATTACGTTTGTATAAAACCAGAATAATTATACTGATGTCTTACTAGAACTTACAACTAGAATAATTATTCTAGATACACCTTAGCAAAAGCCAGAAAAGAATGTGATTTTCCTTTTTTCATTGGTGTATTTTCCTGTCTTCTTTCTGGAACAACTGTTTTAATTTATACAGATTGGATACAAAGTGCCACTAAATTCAAACTGTGGAATCTCACATCTGCTGAGAATAATCATTCCCTCTCTCTTCCCTATGCTCTCTGATGTATAGTTCTGTCTTGCAAAGAATTAACCAATATTAGAATGCAAGTAGTTCCCACTATTGCCTCTGTAGTCTCATGCTTTCCAGTCTGTTAATTATTGCATCGCGCAAAAATCTTTTTTTAACTCTTGATTGCAGCTCTTCATTGTTTTTTTTTAAATTTAAATACCTTTGTATATACCCTGTATAAAATACTTGAAACAAAATTAGTGTCCTCTTGCATTGAACTTCTTAGCAAGTTGAGCAGTTCTGACTTTGTTTCTACCAATACTACCTTGTAAAGAGAAATCTTTTCCCTTTCGTGCTCTCCATGCCTGTATGTCCAACTCCACTTTTGTCATAGAATAAATTAGGAATTTCTTAAGACTGGAATTATGATATCCTTGGCTCTGTATTGCAACTGTAGATTTTCTGTCTGTGGCTTGTCTATTTTCCTGGCGCACTTTTAATTTTAGGATCATCTCCCTTCTTAATTCTGAACAATTATTTTGAATAGTTCAGTTATCTCCTGCTAATATGCAGCTAAAAACTTATTTTGGATCACCTGTCTGGCAGAAATTTCCTGAACTGTTTGGTACTACATTCTTTTGAGGCCGATGAGACATTTCCACAGTGGCACTGCTATTCTCATCCTACATTTTTTGAAAGTAGTCTACTTGGGAATCTAATACCTCTCTAAATTTTGTAGCTTTCCACCTGAAGACAAAATGCCTGTGAGAAAAGCTGTGAGTGAAAAGCAGAAGGTCAAATACAAGGTAATGATGCATCTCTCAGTCATCTGGGTACTCTTGCCACCACCATCACTGATTGAGGTGTTCTTCTCTCCATTGCCATGACATGACTCAGTTCCATGGAGGAGAGAGAATTTCAGAACACTGAGTGGAAACTATAAGAAAAAACACTGAGTCACATGAAGAGATCTCTTTAATTTTATTTTTTTTTATTGTTTCTATAAGTGCACTATCAAATATCTGCTAAGGGCATAGATAATTGGTACATGGCTTTCCAGCAAAAGGTGTCCCATTTGACTGTTTACCCAGAGTTTCTCAGAAAAGATATGGAATTTCTAGGGCTGCTTAATCACAGAGAGTTGTTAGATTCATTTTAATGGTGAAATTTGCTGTATATTTGCACTGATAATAAAGATTTTTGTTTCTGTGTTGTAGGCTGAAGATAAAAGATATACTTTGGATGAGCCTGAGAGAGGAGTAGATGATTTCCAACTCTCCATCCCAAGGTGCCTGATTTACAGCAGGAGGGAATATTTGAAATGTTCCTTTCTATACAGCTGGTCCTTAGGCCATAAGTCTTCACTAGCATTTTTCTTTGTATCTTCTTCTCACAGAACTTTTATTGGGTTTTTTATATCAATGGCCTTTTCCAACTTCAAAATTCATTCTTTTCTTGTGATAAGTTCCACTGGGAAGCCAATTAAGAAAGAGAGCTCTGAAAAATATGAGTATTTTTGTCAGAATTGACTGATGAGACATTAATACAGTTGTTAGTTCTGTACATCTCAGCTCACAGACTGTATAGTACTATAGCTAAATACTGCATTGCAGGAGCATTTCCCACATCTTTTTCTGAAAACTTAACACTGGGATAGCTGTAATACAAGAGCAGTGTTGGAAATGAGGCCAGAGCCCAAGGGCTCCGAGCTGATTCTCCTCATTGCTTCATACAAAGGCATTTTTATCTGAGTAAAAAAATATGTACTCTCAGCTAAAAAAGCATTCTTAGAGATAACACAGATTATCACCAGGGTCTTCTGAGCACTGCATCAAGGGAGGTGGTGTGATACTCCTGAGCTGTAATCTTTCAGCTTTCAGTGCCAGCAGGGGATTTTGCTCCTGGAGCAGGGTTTAGGGGTGTTATGGTGGGGTTTTTGTGAAAGGGAATCATATAATGGCACTCCATGGCTCCAGAAGAAAATTAAATGTAAGGTAGTGTAAAAGGGATTTAGAATGTTGTTTTTGTCTTGCCCCCTGATTTTCTGATTAGAGAGACATCGTGGTGTCCTCACAAGTCTTCATCTTCACCAGAGAGAACTGACGATGCTGAGTAAGTATGCTTCAAACCATTTTTCTTCTCATTTACAGCATCAAACTAGAAGGCTTTCCTCAAAGCTGATGAACTTGAAAAACAAAATACTTCAAAAAAATTTATGTGAATCAAAAAACAAAGAAAATTTATTTTATCTTCAGAAGATTGTAGAGTGCCTATAGTTTGTTTCCATTTCTTTTTAGGTCTGTAATCTCTGAAGCAAATATTGGCAAATGAAGCACCAAATTGAAAGGCATTCTTACCACATTTCTGCACTGAAATTTGATGAAAATTAGTATATTCAGAAACACTATAAAGCTTCATCAAGTGGCCTTGGAAATGTCATTTAATTCTTTGTGCTTTAGAACAGCCTTGTGTATGCCTAACTTAAGGCTTATAATAAAGGTCTCAAATACCAGCTGTAGGCAACTTCCTTGACTATAGAGGGAACCAAAAATATAATCTTTAGGCACAATAAAAAATTTTATATAATGAAAATAATGCAAGATATATTCATTTTTTTATTTTCTGTTTATTAAGACTGGAGAATGACTCAGTAGAGTTTTATTGGATGCTTTGGGAGACTTAGAAAGATGCTGTGAAAGAGAAACTGAAATATTTTCTTTTGGGGTTTTCTTTCCTGTTGTCTTTCAAGCAGAACTCCAGATGTTTTTACTGTCCAATTTCGAGTAATTGGCATCAACAACTCTTTTAGAGGTACTAAAATAGAGAGAAGAGGTGAAAGTCACATCTCACACTAAGATTTTATCCATCAAGGAAATATGTTGAAATGAGTGGATGCAGTTAAATCCTTTTCGGCTTCCATTTAGGACCAGCAATTTTCAGAGAAAATTCTCTAGAAGCTCCTTTGGAAGCCTATACCTAGAGCATCAAACTGCAATTATTCACTTTTTTCCCAGTTAGCTCCCCTTTCCTGAGTGCAGTGCAGGTTCTGAGCTCTTGCCAGGATTCTCTCTGCTGATTTATCCTACAGCAGAAAGTTAGCATAAAGGCAAAGCACTATGACCACCTTTCTAACAGTCTCATATTTACAGTTTTTCATTATCCAGATTGAACAAAAGGTTTAGCTTGTCATGATAGCCTTACCTTTTATGAAACATAACTGCTGATGGAAGAACTATAAAATCTTCTTAATGACCTTTCCAGTGAAGGTGATTAAACCTATAAAATATGTCATATGTGTTTCTATGGTAGAGCATTTAACATTGGGGTTTCTATTCTCTCTGCAGAGAAGAGGAGCTTTTGTATTTAACTTTCATTGAAGAAGTAACAAATGAAATTCTTAGATTTGGCATATTTTCTAACAGGTAGGTTACAGTTGTTTTCAATTTTGCAATGCTATGTCAGAAACCCATGGACTCCATAAGTAAGGGAAGTAGTGATTAGTAATAAAGTCTTTATACACACATATACACAGTTAGCCCTTGCTTTTGTTCTGTTTCCTCTTCTTTTTTGCTTTATGTAAGAAAGAGGAACTAGGAAATACCTTTGGGTCATTGACTTTGATCTGCTGCTATGTACCATGAGATAAAAGCTTCTGTTAAAAACTGACCTGGAACCCTAGGTGGAAAAATACTAAGAACTCATTTTAGTCTGCAACATCTGTTTTGTTAAATAAACTGAGTTACTAATCTTTTACACAACAGCTCCTTTGTCCCCCTTCTGTCCTTCCAGTTCCAGTATGAATTCAGTCTTCAACATGAGTTGCAGATTCATGTTTAACATTCTCTTGCAGATAAAAGTTCACCAACTGCTAAATCAGATTTTTTTTCAATATGATACTGGTTCTTTCTAATAAAGAACTCTCAATTTATGCAAAAAACCCCCATTGCAGTATTTCTATACATACACAGAATATATATACAGAATCTTAACCCATTTTTGAAAATCTGCATTCAGGGCAGTCTAATTTCATAAATTCTGATCTTGCTTTGGGTTGATAATGTTCCCAACTGTTTTTGCTATTCTGTGTGCACTTATTTTTTTTATATGTCAAGGCTGTCAATAAGAATACTAAATACACCAAGTAAGAAAATTCATCTTCAAGAAATTTTGAGAGCAGTCTACCTCTGTCTCTTTTACAGTAATTTTTTCTTCCACTAGAACCCTTCTTACACATTTTTTTATAATTTCACATGTAAGCTAGATTAAATTCACTTGACTTTCTAGAATCTGTTCCAGTGACTGTGTACTTTATTGTCACAGAAAACTTTCTTTACAGAATCTTTTTTTCTCATTCAGCCTAAGAAATGGAAGAGAGCTCTCAGGACTGAGTACTTTTCTCCGGATTTTTTTTTTTTTTTTTTTTTACTGAAGCTGGATTTTATTCCTTCTCTTTATTTATTCTTGTGTATAGTAGAATTACCAGTGGATTGGAGCACATAGGCACAGCAGGTCAAACACACACATGGGTGTACTACAAGTCACCCCACAATTGCCATGTGCTGCCCAAAGCCATGGTGACCACAGGTAGCTCTCTTTGTGACAGAGTGGAATAGAAACAGTCTTAGAGGTGCCATTCAGCTAAGAAATGGAAATAAAAACATACTGCCATTAGGTTATGTACATCTGTTAAAAGTTGGTTTTCCTCCTGTGAAGTAATTTGATTTTTTATTTATAGGGTTCTGGATCAACTGTTTAAGTTCCATATAGAAGAAAATAAGAACCGCCTTGATGAGGTATGTGCTGCCCTTACAGCAGTCTCTGCATATGGTTTAGGTGACATTTCCAAAGAGCAGGGCAAAGGCATGGGTATATTGGAAGGTGAAGATAACCAGAATATTCAGAATACTCAGTGGGGAGCCTCTCTCTCTCCATGAATGAGATCTGTTCACCCATGGGTCACAGCAGATCAGGAGTCACGGGTACTGTGACAAAGAATGGACCACAGTCAGTTCAGGTTGGTGGCACTCAGTGTTTCATTCACTCAGTGATTGGGAGCAGCCTCCCTTTGCTTCTGTCAGAGCCCAGCCCTGTGTGGGGTGCCCTGGGGCTGGACCAGTGTCACCTTTTCCTCCCTCACCCCTCAGGGCAAAATGCGCCAGATGCTGGAGGTGCTGAAGGCAGACCTTGGCTGCGACCAGGACAGCGACACAGAGCAAATCCACACGGACCAGGAGGCCTCGGGCCCGCTGGAGCAGCACAAGTGTGGTGCAGCAGAAGAGCTTGAGTTTGACAGTAAAGGTCACAGGCTGAGGAAAGCTACCAAAAATGAAGAATTCCTTGAGAGCAGGGACTTGTCATCAGCGAAACCAAGCAATTGTCGATCGGTGTCCTGGAGCAAAATGTCAAGGGAGACACAGGACAAGGAGGACTTCTCAGAAGACAGCGCTGAAATGATGGGTGCTGGCAAAGAGTCTGATTTCCGTGGTGTGGTGTTTGAAGAACACCCAGACGCTTCACACACCTGCGAGGCAGCTTCAAATTTGTTTGGTTGTGACAGTGATTTTGACACCAATAAGGAGCTTGATGAACTTGATGGAAACTTTGCAGAGTCCCTTCACATTTCACCTAAGTATTCATAACTGTAACCAAAACTTACCTGTTAAACAGAGATAGAGCTCCTTCTGTGGTGAACTGCCATTTGTCAACCAATAGTAAATTGTTAGGTTTATTTTCAGTTATTTCTGTTTAAATACTGGTAGGATCTCTGTAGCAGGATACTATTAATTGGGCATTAATCTCTGTGTAAATTAGATCTTAAAGGATAAAGGGTCAGTTAAGAGTCAGTTATCAGAAGAATTTTTGGTATTTTGCCCATAATTGTATAACTCAAAACAAACTTGAGAATATTGAAACCAGATTTATATTTTTTAGAGCTGTAATAATAAGTTATGAGTTATTTATTAATTTAAATAAATTAATTGTTAGCACATTCATGATCCTGCTATAAAGATCTGAGATGCTGTAGTCTGCGAGAATTCAACAACTTAACATAAACTTAACATTAAACTGTGTCCTCTTCCAGAATGGACAAGCAGTTCCACCATGCAGTGTGCTATGTTACCATTGGCAGAAGCCATCAGTGAAAAATCAAACTATTTCACAAAAAGAAAATCCAAATTTTAACAGATCTATGAAGATTAATGGCTGCAGTGTTTTAGTTCTTTACTGAATGCAACTGCTAAAGTTCAATTTCTTGCACTGATGACAGCCATGGCATAGCATTCTGCATCAAGCTTTGGTTTTGGAAAATGATTGAATTGCTTACTGTTTGTTGACTAGAACTGTGTAGAAGAAAACACATCAGGCACCTCGTGCAGCAAATGGAAAATAGCTGGTGTATTTTCTGATTTAAGTTTAAATTGAAGTTAGTACATGCCAAATGTCATTGTTTAATCAGAGTACAGCTATTGCCTGACATTCCTGTTGCTGCAGAATGAGTTTAACAGGTTCTGAGGAAATGCTGGCAAGTTACAATGTCCTGTTGTAGGTGAGGAACTAGGAGAAGTCTTAGGAACCTGGATAAAGCCTGTCCTCCATCTCCTAGGCTCAGTTTGTAACCTCCTTTTTCCAAAACAAGCCCAAGCTGTACCAGTCCTCACATAACAACTGCCACCACCTGCCTGTCCTGTGCCTTGCCCAAAGTCTGTGGCTCCACCAGCCAGATGAGCCTTTGCAGCTTAAAGGAGCTGGACACACACAGACCACTGCTTCACTTGTGAGGCATAAACTTTTAGACAAAAAAGAAATTTCAAAAACCAGCTAAAGGAAGGCAGTCAGAGAAAACCATCTGGCACAATCACAGCACTGCAGTGCAGAGCACAATTCCCAAAGAAAGCAAAAGGCACTTTCCTGGGTGCCTTGTCCACAATAACAAATTGCACTTGTTGACAATGACAGGAGACAGAGTTTATTTTAGCCAGGTACATGTGGCACCAGCCTTTCATCTGCCACACTCAGCTGGTTGCCTTGTAAGCCTGGCCTGCAGCACGAGTGCTCTGGCTCCCTGAAAAGCAGGTGAGACAATGTGAGCACTTCTGCATCCCCCATCAGAGCCTGTCTTGTTGAAAAGATGTGACCCCAGGGCTGAGTCAGTGCAGTGCAGGGAGGGTTTGTGCCTGCACAAGTGACCACAGACCCCCTCCCATCCTCAAGGAAGCTCCCTCTCTGTTCCTTACCCAAGGGAGCTGAACAGAAAGGATGCCCTAGGAAAACTTGTTTCTAGTCTAGGAAGAATTGTGTCCCACAGGGACTGGTTCAAAAACTAAAGATGCATACAAGTATAAAGCCTCTTTGCTCCTCAGCCAGGACTTCACCCATTCTTCAGGCTCTCCATTCCAAGTTCTCCATTCTTGGTCAATAATAGGAATTTAGAGGTTTTTTCCCTTCCTATCTCTACACTTGTGACTTGTACATCATAAAAAATGTCACTCAGCAAACTCTGGCTTCTGGTCTGCATGAGTCTGATTAAAGATTAGTAAGAATTTCACATTCAAATTTCACATGCAAAAACACTTTAGGAAAATCACAGAAAGAAACTAGTAATGACATACTCATTTCCTGTAATACAAGTAACATAAAAACAAATAAAAACCTTGACCATATTTCCTGTTGATGAACTGTCTCAACATCAATGACATTTTTTTCTCAGTAACTTTTTTTTTCTGGGTAACAGCAACTTAAAAGAGGGAAAAAATTGATTAAGAGAGACCTTTCACAAAGGAAGCACATGCCTTCCTAAAGTGTAAGTGTGAACGTTTATTGGATCCACAGTGAAAGAAGCAGAGAATGAATTACACACCCCAGCAACTGGAGCAGTGAGTCCAGTCCACAGAACTGGTTTCTCTCATTGTAGATAGTAGGGAAAAAACCCTATAAGATAGTAGGGAAAAAACATTCTACATTCTAGATAGATGCTACCTATATAAAATCAGTTTATGTGCAAATCCAAGAGCAAATTCAGGCTGCCTTGGATTTAAAACTTTCTCTCTTCTATTCACATTTACTTTTAAGATAGTGCTTAAAACGTAAGTTGTTTAAAGACCCTGATATGCAAGCCTGACCCACATCACTGCTAAGATTAATCAACACTGCAAGGTTTGGGGATTTTTTCTGAGGGTTTTACTTGGTTGGGTTTGAATTTTTTTCTTTCATCACGTTTTACTTTGTGTAATACTCAAGTCTTGTCACAAGCAGCACAGGGCAGTCACACACCATTACATGCCTGAATCTTAACAAGATTGGGAGTAGCCAACAGCAGTGATCTGCAGTGTAAACACTTTTTTCTGCCCAGATTGATGTGGGTCATGAGTACACACATCATAACATCAATGTTTTTAGATAGACAAAAGCCTGCTGGTGTTACTGTGCTGTAACAAAACAGCCCCTTGTCTTTAAAGCTGCAGTTTTGTCATCACTGCTCTTTGTTTCAAAGGTGTAGGATTCTGTTTATTTACAAAGCAAAGTAGGGCTTTTGGTCATTTGAAGTAAAGATTAACAGGATCAAAGAATAAAGGTGCTCACATGTCTTAGGGCTGACCAGAAAACACCCAGCTTTGAGCCATCCTTTTATCCTTGATCCACCCAGTGTTTTCGGCTCCTACAGAGCTTTTGTTTGGGCTTAGCTGCAGAATGACCTCACAATTTTGTTTCTCTGCTTTTCTATACACTTTATCATTTATAGCTATGCAAGAGTGGCTGTAAGAAGGATGCAGCTCAACTGACAGCATTTCATGATTCAAGTACAAATGGCTCCTTTGGACACTGGGGAAAGAAGGGCTGCTTGTTTCCTCAGCAATGTTTTGTGCAGCTTTTATGAGTTAGAGAACTAGAACATCAGCATAAATAAAAGCTAGTCCCAGGAGTTTGATTTGCAGCCCCTAAGGCAGGCTGTTCCACCGTGGTGACAGCACAGTTTCTAACCAACAAGATGTTCTGATAATGTCCTTTAGTGCACAGCTGCTGTTGTGGTGTCTGAGCACCTGGGAGAGGCAGCAGCCCCAGGCCACAGCCTGCAATAAACAGAAATAGCAATGGAGAATGAATGCTAAAGAGAATACAGGAAGAAAGGAGTGGCAAAAGGCAAATTGTTCCTGATTCCATCTTTTAAAGTGAGGCCTGTTACTGGCTAGAACACAAGTGCAATGTAGAGATTGAGGTGCCACTTGTTAACATTGGCCTTCAAATGTATTTTACCTTGCTGTGTATACCTAATGCATGACACCACCTTTGTATCATAGAGCTTGTATTTGAGACTTAAAAATTTATGCAAAGGGGAAAAAATACAGAATTGGAACTCAAGGTCTACTTGAGAAAGCTATGAGGAAGTGCAGTATCCCACTTTGGTTTTGGACCACCCAAGACAGGAGCATCCATTGATAAGCAAGTGGAGGGCACTGCAGCTGGGAGATGTTCCAAAGCCATAATTTGTTCTTTGGCCCTTCCCAGGCACTTGCCTTGCTGTTCTCAAGAGCTGACACCTGGTATGTACACAGATTACAGGAACAGAACAGCAACCAGTGATTTTAACAAAAATCATTTCTCACTCTCCAAAACAACCAAGCCAGATACAAGCAGTCCAATCTTCTTGTTTCCTTTAGTGAAATCTGCTTCATTCAGAAACAACCACCTTCAGTTTGTATTCCAGTAGTAAAAGTCCTATGCAAACAGGTGAGCAGTAAATTAATCTGCCCCAGCACAGCCAGTCAAGGGATCCAGTTACAAAACCAGGGGAAGCTGAGCGTGT
>JAHXMQ010012340.1:520354-546352 GCA_020466415.1 Ammodramus savannarum pratensis | reverse complement strand
CTCTCAATAAGCCATGTCTGAAGAAAATTCTCCAACAAGTAATGTTTCCACAAGCGTACCAGAATAAATTAGAGGCAACCCTAACCGGCAGGAGTTTTGCTCAAGTGAAAACTAAGCAGCCTGTTATACTTCACTAGTTCACAAAGATTTATTTGGATGCTGCTGGTAAAGGAAAAATTACTTCATAGTTTAAGTAAAGACAGCCCATGTGGGGAGAAAAAAAATGGCCAATCAGACTGCTATACCATACTGCATACTGCTTCAAATACCTTTGATTCACCTGCTCAATATAGCAGCTAGGTGACATCATTTTAAAGGTCTCCTTTAACATTATAATAAACTAAAATAATAATAAAAAAACCTCAAAAACTTAGTTTTTTGGATGGAGGAGAACTATTAGAAAACTTCATTTTTTGGATGGAGGAAAGGTATTAGAAAAAAATCTGGATTTATACTTCAACCGCAGCAAGTTTCTAAGGCAGGAAAGCTGCTTTAGAAACTTGCTGCAGTTAAAGTATAAACCCAGAATGTTCTTCTGATAGTATAATTCAATCTTTTTTATTTAATTAACTACTCCCTCCTCCGCTTTGTTCTTTCGAAACCAAGTTGTTTCTAAATCATGAGACACTTCTGGAATTTCTGCATCTCTCTGCCAACAATAAGGAGGAATAATATGTAAGATTTCAGCCAGAAAATTTCATCTATGTCACATGTCCCCAGATTCTTACAGCAACTGCTCTGTGGTATCAGGTCATGGAAGTGTCTTATATCAAGTAAGCATGCCAAATGTTACAGAGGAAGGTGTAAACTTCCCTCATATGCAATTTGCACAACAATACATCAACGGTGCAAACTCATTTATTATCTTTAGGCTAAACTCACTTATTTAAACTGACAATAGCATGAAGCTGAGCATTTTTTTACTAGTTTTTACTCTGACATTTTTTTATCCTGACACAAGCTGATGGAGTCTTATATTTCTCAAAGAATGACCCTCAAATTCTAGAACCTGATGTCCTCTCACTGATCTGACATCCTCTACTGAGTTTAAAATTACAGCACATCAAACAAGTTCTATCTATATTTTTTAGGGTCTACCTGAACAAAACAGATAAATTCAATTGGCATAAGTTGTATCCTAGGGATGCAATTTAACTGCAAAACTACATCTCTTACTCAACTACAAAACTCTAAACACCATATGAATTACTAATAATTGCAAATAATTGATTTTTCTATCTCACACTCAGACTTTTAAATTTCACACCTTTTCACTCTGGAAAACCCAAAATTAAGAGAGAAAACAGGATGAGTTGCACAAAAATATATCAGTAGGTAGTAGTTAATTCACTTCCTGTATGTTCAAAGGGTAAACTATAGTTGAATCAGTCATGTTAAAGAAAAATCTGAATTACATCTAATACTTCTAGCAATGAGTTGTCAACCTGGAATCTTTTTATTTTGTTTCTATTCCCAGCATTTGAGTTGCCTTAATACAAAGTATTTTACAATCAATAAAATGTACCATTCATAATCATGTAATTTTGAAAAATTGCTGTTGCAAATCAAGCATTAAAAGACTTCAACATACTCTTTCATCGTTTGTTGCTCTCGTTGATTCTTCCTTCCCCTCATCTGGCAGAGGCATCCTGGTCAATGCCAGTCCATTCAGGGCAGCTAGCTTCAGAGGCCCCATTTTCTTTGCATCGTTTTTATTCTTTTTCATCCCCTGCAAAAGAAAAGCTCAAACTTGTAAGTACTCTGACCTTTTTCTCTGATAAGCTCTGCAGTGAGAGATTGGGGTGGTGGGACTGCATTCCTGCAGGGACACAGCACAGGTCTGTCCTCATTCCAGACAGGTTAATGAAACTGCATGAGAATGACAAATATTGCTCCCTACACACTGAGGGTGTGAGGAGGCAACTGCAGATACCTAACATTCCTGAACAGACCTGGGAACATTTCCCAAACCCAAAAATACATAACAATGATTCCTTACTGGACTATTCAGTTTGCAGGCGCTTTTCTTCCCTACAATCAGACAATGACCATATACCTTTCAGATATTTGGATATAGTTAAATGTTTTACTAAGTTTGCAACACACTGGACATACAAAACATGAACACAGAACTGCAGACAGATTTGAGTCCTGGACTGGGACACGAATCTAAATTACAGAATTACTATTAATTATTTGGTGAAAAATATCAAAGGGGGATTTCTATGAAGGAATCAATTCAAACTATTCTTTTAAAATGGGTAAGAGGAAACTTCATCATTCCTGCCATTGCTAAGTTTAATTGTTAACAAAAATACACAGAAAATATGTGCACATGTGCTGCTTGGATGATAATGCTTTCAAAAGTTAAATGGTGGTAAGAAATAGGAAGACAAACCTAACAGGTTGAGGCTGCATTTAAAAGTGAAGTGAACACAAACACAACAATAAAAGTTCATTGAGAAGCAAAATGTGCAAGCATTGGTTGGGGCCAGCTTTGTAACTAGGATATTCATCTCCATTGTGAATACAGAAAGGTAAAGTTCGGTATTATGCAACAACACTTCAATGTTTCTGAAGCAGAAACTATGTTACAAACACTTGAAATGGAAAATTCTGATATTAATTTAATTTAAAGGTTGACAGGAACGCGCCATAACTACATAACTGTCAAAAGGAAAAGCAGGGTATGATTTTGGTAGACACATTACTGTCTGAAAATGTATATTTTGGAGAACAAATAGTCACTATTTTAATGTATAGCTTTTGCATAGGTTAGTTTTTGCAATATCTGCAATTACCACAGAGTACAATTTATATAGCAGTTCCCCTGCAGTCCAGTTTGTGCAGAAAACTATTTGACACTAACTCAGGTATCAATCAAATTTGAAAGGCAAAATAATAATATAAAATGCTCTTCCTCTATTAGCATCTGAAATCTGCCACAAACTACATAAAACTGAACAAAATATTAAAGCAAAATGGGCACTAAGGAGTGCCAGTGAAATTGTGCAGTCCACACAGACCTTGATGTTTCTATGAGGTGGGAATTATTAAAAAGGTGAAACTTGCAGTTTTTCACTATTTATGGTGTCCTAAGATTGGAGTAGGAGAAAGAGATATGGCAAGCAAGAAATACCTTCAGTGGGATAAAAACAGCTTGAAGAGAAGGCAAAAGGGAGAGGATATGAAAAAAGGAAGGCATGAAGTAAAGAAGAAAATGCAAGGAAAGAATTTATTCCTTAAGGTGTCAGGTTCCTTCTTAGGTCAGAAGAAGCAGGTAAACAATTTTTTTTAAAAGTAAACATTTCAGCTACAAATCATTTTTCAGTGAGAGAAAGATAAGAAAGTTGAATAGAAAGAGTTGCTTCTGCTCCAGATAAGAAGTAGGGCAGAATAGGGATCTAGAACTGATTTTAAATTAGCTCCTTCTAAAGTTCCTAGCCAGGTTAGATTTTCAGATGGATGGAGACTGCACAGCTGGATTTGTGTGAGTGGACTAAGCAAACAGAACTCAGACATGGCAGAGAAGGGGCTAAAAGACAGCTAAGCAAAGTTAACCAGGGAAACATAGAAATACAAAGGTCAAGCTTAAGGTAGCTTTAATTCAAATGTTTTAAAAGCATCTCAGACTGACTAAAAGAGTCCCAAACCTCAAACAAAAACAACAATCAACTGCTGCAGACAACTCAAAACAAGACAAATAGTATCCACTTACACCCAGAGGGGGAAGGCCTTCCACAATGTTCTTCTTCCCAGACAAAAGATCGGACACGGGTCTCTTCTTTACCGAATCTTTCCTTACTCTGTATCTGCCTGATGTTGTAAGATCAGATTCTGACATAGATGGAGTAAGCAGTCCTTCCCCTCTTCTCTGTACCTGGCTTTCTACTAGTAAATGAACAGGGCTCATATCTTTCATTCTCTTTTCTGCCTCTGTGATATGTAATTTAGGCTCAAGGATATGCAAAGGGCCAGCAGATGAAGCAACGGAGCTATAAGGGTAGTTCAGTACTGAATCATGAGAATAACCTCCCATAACAGATGGAAGTTGGGTTTGATCTTCAGGGAGAGGAGAAAGACTTGTACTGGCCTTATTCTCTTCTTCAAATTCTTCTTCTTCCTCACTGCTGTGGATCAGCATAGTGGCATCTGAAAGGGTTTTCTTGTGATCGCAGTTCACACATTCCTCTTGCTCACCTTCTTTTTGCTTCGTTCTCTCCATCAGAATGTTGGGCTGTGATCCTTCTGAGATAACTCTTGGAAGAGCCACATCTGCTGCAGAGGCTGACATGGTCCTCTCTTTAATTCTTATTCCTTCAAAGCTGGGAGCCAAGCCAGCTATTTCAATGCTGTTCCTTTTCTGCAGCTGAGCGTGGCGTGCCGACGTGAGAGGCTCGCTGACCTCCTGAAGGGAATGAGCCACGGGCAGGCTGTCCTCCTGGAAGGTCTGCACGGAGTGGTGCACGCGCCTGGTGATGAGGTCTGGGTTGCTGCTGCTGATGTAGATGTGCCGGGAGAGGTCTGGAGTGCTGTTGGCAGGCCGGGGGTACGGGTACGGCGGGGGCGGGCGGTAGACTTGAGTCTTCATTATGTTGGGTGCTGGGTAATCCTGAGACTGGAGCTGCACGTTTGTCAGCTCAGGCACGCTGACTGCCCCGACAACTGGGCGCTTTTCAGCAGGGTAGGGGTAGGGGGATTGGCTGTGGAAGCTGTAGTTCAGGTTAAATGGATAATGGTTGGACTGTGGGGCAGCAAGGTGGGCATGCTCTCGAATTTCAGGCTGGCTGTAAACTAAGGCATCGGGCCTGCTGTAAGCATATGTGTTGCTGATGTTAAGATTTCTCATTGAATGACTCTGCCTGTCTGTGTGCACCATGCCCCTGTTGAGCTGTCTCATCACAGTCTCATAGTCCGGCGTGGGGCGGTAGGAGGGTGGTATCAGCGCGCTGTGTCTGTGTGATGGCACATAGTCAGTTCTGAGCACATCACTTCCAGTAATGCTCGGGTTGGAGGACATGGGGGATGGCTGCAGGTAATGCTGAGGGTTGTTGAGGGAGTTTGTGCTGTGTGCGCTGTAGACGCTCCCGTTGCGGATCCGACCGCCGTAGTCGTGAGGGGCTCTGTCCAAGCTGGTCTGGGAGTGACAGTAGTACCCGTTCTGATTGCTCACAAAGAGGTTATCTGAAAGCAAAGTGTGAGAACAATCTTTATGGCCAGGACATCTAACAAACAAATCCACTATAAAGATGTAGCTAAGGCAATGCTTGAGATTTTTAAAACCTCAGTTACTCTAAGCTATGTATTGAAATGGGAGGGAAAAAAACCCAAACCAAAATCCCAGCTTTTCTGTTGTTGATACCCAAGGCATATACACCAGAATAACGTATTATATTTATTTCAATCATGTAAATCCCTATGAGAAAACACCACCTTTAATGAATTACTTTCCTCTCTTTAGGATAGGCTTCCTAAGTTTAAGTCCAAAACAAACAAAGTTCATATCAATCTTAAGCCACATCACTGAAAAAATTAATGTCTACACTAGGATTTGCACTAATGTACTCAGTTTGAACAGCAAAGAAACAAAGAAAGAAAAAAAAAAAAAAACACAACAAAAAACCAAACCAAAACAAAAAAACCACCAAAACCCTAAAAACAGCCCAAAACAAGCAGACAAAACCCCTTGCTCTTCTCTCTTGTACTCCTTCAGGATGTATGTAGGTATAGCACAAGACCTCAAAAAAAACAAAATTAACTTTCCTCCAGAAATTTTGAAGGCAGTTTAAACTACCACCATATATTGTTCACATATATATATACACCTACACTGTAAAGAAAATGTTCCAACAGTTTATACATCCAAGACATATTTAATAATTTTAATTACTACTTCATTGGATGTACAATTTGCCAGTCTCCAGATTCAGCCATTGCTGTAGATGCCTTCATGATTTAACTGTTTGGCTTGGTTGGTGGATGGTTGTGGATGGTTGGTGATCCTGAAGGTCCTTTCCACCCCAAACAATTCTGTGATTCCATGACTGTATTTCACACTGGCCTATGTGTCTAGAGTAGCAGCAAGCACTTCAATGACTGTTCTAGTACAAACCTACCCCATGTTCACTTATTAATTTATTCAGCCATAGCTGAAGTAGCTATACATATAAATTAAGTTTTTACCTTCTAAAATTGTGTGGTGTGGCCATGGACTTAATGAACTTACCTTGGGAAGTTGCATATGGTTCACTATAATGACCATTGTAATGCAGCTGAGGTGGTGGAGGCATCATATAAGGCTGAGGCTTAGGCTAAGAAAGCAAATTACTTACTGTTACTTAAAAACTGATTATTCATTTTTAAAAGAATTATTGATTTTTTTTTAATATGTAATGTATACCACTGTGTATATATATATATAAAATATTATATATAATACTATACACATAGTAATAATGCTTATATATAATATAATATAATATAATATAATATAATATAATATAATACAAATTATTATATGCTACAAATAAACACATACAAAGCCTTAGTCTTAAACCATTTCCCTAAATCTGCAATGTAAGTTTCTTCTTTGAGGTCATACAAAAAATAATCAGAAAACTAGGAACAAAACCTCGAAATTACACTCCACTAACCCAAGACTGTATCTTGCCATCTGACATCTAGGAGAGTCTCCTAGAGACAGTGTTCAAACTGAAACCAGGAGTGTTTAAAATATTTTTCGTTGCAATTGTTTTAATTTCACTATTTAGATATTACATAGCAGCTCTTCCTACAAGTCAGAAACAGCTCCTCACATACTAGACTCATCTTTTACACTGCTCATTTTATTTCACTGAGGGGAAGTAATATTTGATTCAAAGTCAATTGAAGTCCATAAAAATGCAAACAGAAATCTGTTTGCTTTCCTTACCATGGACATCCTGGATGAGGATCGCCTTCTAACAGGATTCACTGTAACTGGCTGAGTTTGTCTACAGAAGGAATTTAATGATAAGAAATTATTCTTAACAATGGCAAGACCTATTTCAAAAATCAGAAAGCACTCCCAAGTTCAATTAAAAATCACTCTTAAATCACATTTCTAGGAGCCAGGCATGTGTTGGTCTTCCACACAAGCCTCAATAGGAAAGAGCTCTGTGCATTAGCCTCCATCAGAAAGCAAAATCAAAAACCCAAGATCAAAAATATCTCAGTTAATCTCCTGTTCTACAAGTTGCCAGTTCTAAAAGTCAGACATAAAACTGTTTGGGGACTGTAACATTACAGATGTTACAGCATCTGTAAATCATTACTGTAATGCCTTAGCATTTGTATGTTCTAACATTGATGTTAATGGAATGAATTTTCATAATTTGTTGGATTGGCTCCAGGACATAAAGTTCAGAAGTCTTAAGTTCCTTTTCCCCCCACCCTGTGCTCTGCATCTCATAGCAAGACAGGTTAAAAGACAGCATGATACAAGTGCAGGAACAGGTATTTTTTAGTGAGAAAGACGTTTTTAAGCTCACCCTTTGGGAAGTGAAGGACGAGAAAGGATTGGAAAGCGTGGAAGGGAAAGAATGAGGGAAGATTTCTGAGAGCCCTCCTCAGGTGGAGAGTCCAAGGAGTCTCTAAAGACAAGGTATGTACAGATTTAGAAAAAAACCCCTGAAGCTGATGCAGGCATGCAAAAGGCAGTTTTCAGCTAAGGACCAGATGACAAGAAATCTTAAGAGAAGAAATAACCAGAAAAGTTTTTTTGAGGACTTAACCTGACATAAAATCACATTGTGGTTACAATAAGTAATCCTAGAGACAGACATTTAATATAGAACTACAGATCTGACATTATTTAGACAGAAATGCACAAGTCCCATGAACACACTACTTCTACCAACGCTTCTTATCACTCTCAAAAGACAGACAAGTTTACAAGCTTTGAGGTATGAGGTTTACTCTATTTGAAATTTATGTTACTTCTCAAATAAATTAGCATTATACTTGATTATCTTTCCACCGGCCTCAGCAGATATCAAACATCTATCTTCCCATGTATGAAGAGGAGTGAAACATATGGGAACCATGCTTTTCCAATGATAGACTATTCACTGTGTCTAATTCTCTACTCTTTGAAGAAACTGAACTGAAGGAAAGCTGCTCCAGTGAAGCAGCTCAAATTTCAGCCATTGATTTACAAGTTGGCGGCCAGCCCATTTAAATTTAATTTGATGAATTGTATTAAATTTGCTTTGCACTGGTGCTACTTGAGCTACCCGGATTCCATGGATATCTGAAGAACCACATAGCTCTGAGCTGTCAGTCCAGCACATTTCAGGAGTGCCTCACATACACTGCCCACCCTTTTAAAGCCTCCAGTGTCACCCAAACACAGGCCAGAACCTCACCAGCCACAGCAATATCAGACCCCAGAGCAACTGGGGTCTCTCACAGCACTGTGATCCAGAAGCAAAGGCCAAACATTATTACTTATGGTGAGATTTTAGCACTTAATATTGTCTTCTGTTATAAATCACTACGTATTTCAAAAACTGGTGGTAACTATTTTCTCAAAAAACATTAAGAAAATGATCCCAAGTCATCCAAAAGGGACAGTAAAGACTTTACAGAGGGGGTGGGAGATTTCCCTTCCCAGTGAAAGCTGCAAGGGCACCAAGAGTTCTGCTAATGTACTCTACTTACAGGCTGCATTTATTTAGTCTGTAAAATTTGTGTCTAGCCACACACATCCTCCACACATATTTTGCTGTTTCCATATCTTCCTGCCAAAAAAACAAAACCCAATATTTGCATTAAGTCAAACATTCGTACCCTTTACTTGCTTTCAGAAAAGCCACTGAATTTTTTAAGATTAAATTACCATTGACCAACTTAATTTTAATGTAATTCTATTAATGCCACCAGGTTTTCCCTAAAATTCTACTTTGCAGAACCAAATATACACTCTAGTCTAACAATTTTCCTAGACTTATGAAATTTGAAAGCTGAAGCCTTTTGTTCAAGATACTTATTAGCTGTAACACTAATACAATTTATAGTTTAGGTTGCCATAAGATTGTCAACAGCTGCCTTTTGACAAAAGCAACTGGTAGATGCTCAATAAAATGAATTCTGCCAGGAATGCCATGGCCCACTCCAGCAAAGCTCTAAGGCTATATTTAACTTTAATTGCCACTGACTCAAGTCAAAAAAGCATGCCAGAAACTTTGCTGGAATGGATGAACATTTTTTATGGCCACATAACTAGACACTTCAATGTACTCAACATAAAAAATCAAATTTTTAATGCCTTCCCATGGAAAGCTGGCCAAAGACAGTGTTGTTACATTTGACTCACTCATACAGCTCAAAGCTGCTAAATATATAGATAGTAGGTTTTATATTATCAGTCTTAATTTCTTTTTTTTTACTGATGACTTAGTGAAAAAAGTGAAAATGCACTCACAGTTTGGAACTGAATTGTCTCTTCTTTGTTTGCCAATTCTAATGCGAAAAAGGATTTATTGTGGGACATGTTGGCAATGTCATGCCACCTGCAGACAAAAGGAACAGGACATGAATGGACAAGTTGTAGACCATCACTTCCATGCCATTAACGGCTGCTGAAAAGAAAACACGTACGTGACTAACTCTAGGTAAGATGTAAATATGTACAGTAAGATTATTACTTGTCTTCCATTTGAAATTCTTCCAATTATTGCAAAAAAAAATCAAATTTAGACAAATTTAGTCATCAGTAAATTATAATGTCCAATCTGCTTGAAAGCAAATCCTACATTCCAGGGGAAAAAAAATTAAACCTCCACTAAACAAAGCCTTTAAGGCGTTATTATGCATATTTTCTAGAACTCTTACCCATTGACAGATGAAAAAAATTTAGATTGCATGAGATATATTTCTTCTTCTTCTTTTTAAATGCAAATTTAGTTTGAACCATTAGTATTATGTTAGTGTAAATAAAGCCTGCATCATAGATTTATTAAAAGGATATTCTGCAGTAAACAAACACATGGAAAAAGCATGACCTGCATATAGGGCTGTCTCTAAAGGTGTTTATATGACTCCCATTTTCATTACACAGAGGTGTCTGTTGGCATTTTCCATAGCTATTGCCTCATGTATATATGAGGTACAGAAACATGAATGTCTCCATTCTGATGTAGAACAAAAATCCCTCAAATTTAAGGCCTTGGTTCATAAGCCTTTGTGGGCACAGCTATGAAATTACCTGAACCAATCTCAAGCATAATCCAGACTTTGTAAATCACACTGATGGGTCATTTGTCTGTGCTTTACTGCCACACAAATAACATTATATTGCTACCCATGATGGAATTGCCCACAGTCATGCAACTAACAAGCAAAAAAGCAGAAAAGTGGATTCTGAAATTGGACAGTAAATACTTTCTGATGCTTCCCAATGTGCAACTTTTTTCATATGTTTACAGACACTGCATGCACAATTCCTTTAAAATGTATGTAAAATGACTGTACAAAGCTTTATTCCTCTCCCTGTGTGTTTGGTAAGTACAGCTGTTGTTTAGTGCTGTAGGAAAGCAGAGCAGACAAATAAAAAGAGCTCAGCATCAGCTCTCCTATCACAGAATTTTTTCTGAAGGACATTTAACAGTTGTGAATTTCTAAATCCTGCTAAACAAAACTACTGACAGAAAGAAGCAAAGCTGCCTACTTCCTCTAATCCCAGAAAATCACCAGTAGTGAAGTTTCAGTAACTGCTGGACCATAGGATTTCAAGATTTCTGTTCATATTCAGTCAAAAATTCAATCCTAGAAGATAAAGTTCACTAAGAATAAATCCTTTCTTGCTTTAATAAAAACTAAATTGTTGAGACTCATTTTATAAAAAAATCTCAATTTTTTTTCCAATTTATTCCGAATTCTGCCCAAAGATGCCCAAGCAACAAATCAGAGTCAGTGGGAAGCCATTTAAGTGTTTAGGTAAGTCAGAGCTCCGTCTACAATTTATAAGAACATTCAATAATAAACTAAAACAATGTGTGAATCCAAAAGAATAAAACATTATCATTTAACTCTCCACATATAATATATGAAAAGAACTTCTGGGCAATTTCACAAATGAATATTTGTATATGAATTGATGTGACAATCTCAGGATTTAAGATGCCCTCAGTGCAGAGAATTTCTCCTTTTTGATTCAATAAATATTTTGCAATATAACTGTATATTAAATATTCATGTCTTAGAATTAATCTGTCTTAAAGAGATTCATTTTGCAGTTACTGCATTGAGAAATTCTCACTGGCTTCAGTATTCACTGTAGCATGATGACTACAAGACTCTGTTCAGGTTTATCAAATGCATAAATACACATCATATCTAAGAGTCATTGATGCTTGTGAGAAACAGACTTAAAATGTGAAATTCACTGAGATATTTTATGAAAGAACAATACTAACCTAAATACAACAGGAGGACGACCATTTTTGTGTTTCACAAAGATACCATCAAGACATGCTCCAATGAATATGTCACTTCCTTGGCTGTCCTGTAAAAAGTTGCAAAAAATTATGCAAGTAGAGAAAAAAGTCTTCAAAAGCAAAGTTACCTAAGAAACAACTGCTTTTATTAATTCTGGAGCAGAAAATTATGGGTGGTTTGGGGTTTGGGTTTCATTTACTTTTGTCAGGAAGCAACCACTCTAAACAGGGGGAAAAGGGCAATGAGACAAAGATCAAAACCTCATTTACCTTGGCAGGATAGGTCTCTTCACCATAGCCCTCCATTCTTTCCACTTCTTGCATATATAACATTTCTGCATCAGGAGGAGTAAGGCCTCTACAAACAAAACAACAATCAGCTGGTACTGCCACTAAGAGAAAATCATCTTTGTTTTACCCTGAAGGACACTGTGAAAGCTTAAGGAGCATCCCCAGGACACCCAGGCAACCATCAAATCCTGCTGTTTGTATCTGCACCAATGGCTCAGCCTCAGAATCAGCACTTCAATTCTAATAACTGCTTTCTCTCTGGCATCTTTAGGGGTAAATGGCAGCAAAAACTACTTGTTAATATTACCATCTCTACTAATGACAGAAATTTATCACATTCTTGATCAAACCCAGCACTGTCTCCACGTTTCCTCACTTTACCAGAGGCACGCATGTTCAAGACATGAATGTCTTCTATATTGCTATAGGGGAAATAGGAAGTGTGGCACTTTACATTTCAGAAAAGACAGTTTCATCTTCTAAATGCAGGCTATTTTACTGTAATGGTTTGGAAGCATGAGGACAAGATCTGTAGAAAGGTAGAATTCTTTATAATTAGACCAACTGACAAAGACAGCTTTCTCACAGACTTGCAGCAGTATCACAGGGCTTAAAAGCTTGTGTTTACCTACTCACCAACATACCTCAGTTACCCCATAAAAGATATAATTTCTACTTGAAAAATCCTGTCATGCTCATTATGTCTCTCAATACTTTTTCAATCAAAAATCTCCAAATTTCTTCACTTTTTCCTAGCGTCATGAAGATTAAGTTGTCTTTGCTGAACCTGAGCCAGGCAATCTTGTACCGAGTGCATTTTAAACATAAGTGCAACTGCAATTTTCAAATTGTTGTTTTAAAGCAATTCAGGGGGAAATATTCAGTATTACTCACATAGTCACAAACATTTTTCACTAATGAACTGATACAGACAACACAACTTTCTTTTGTCCTGGACTATTGCACATTAGCCCCCCTCTAGCTAAGATCATAACTGTGCATTCTGGCACAGTTACTGTCTCTGCATTTCTCCTGCCTTTAATGCTTCCCAATGTTGTTTATCAAGAAATATTCTTACTGGGATCAGAACTTCACATGAACAAGAGTCAGAAACATGATACAGGTGAAGTCACAGTATTTAATTGTGTCCCATATTCTTTCCAAGCTGAAGCCTCTAATTTATTTTACTAAATATTCTGTTCTCTTTGTCATTTTCATTCAGCAAAAGCTCTTGTAACTTTAATATAGATGTATCAGAGAAAAAACTCATTCAAATGGGAAGTGAAATTAGTCCAACTGCATTTCAAGATTCCCAACTTTCTGAGCTAGAGAAGCTACTGAAGACTGAAATTAAGCACTGAAGAGCTTTAGATATTTTACCTGTACTTCTGATGTAGCAAGGCAACTTTCTGTGTTGCTTCTTCCAATATTTTTTCTTCTTGTAGCCAACCCTTAAGATAAAATAGCATTTGTGGAATGAAATGTAAAAAAATTCTACAAAATCAAATGGTTACAGTTTCTTTACATGTGCAAATCAAGCCTTGACTCTAGCCTTGGAGCTTAGATGCTGTAATATGCACAAGTATACCCCAAAAGCATAAGCACTGTTTTGAAGTGGTTTTACTCTCTCTCCCAATTGTACCTTAACCTTCTTTTCAGTGTAATATAAAATAAAATTGAAAAAAATCTTACTACATCTTTGTTTCTGTGTAATATAAGGTGTCATATCTCACTCCAATCCCAAAGAAAACCTTCACTTAAATTTGACAGCCCAGGGAGCAGTAAGAAAAATGGATCATGGAGGTTTCCTAAAAATTATCTGCATTTACCAATTTTAAGAAGGATTTAAATTTGCCAATTTAGTAATTTAAAGGCACCAATTTAAAGAAAGTACTTACCACTGGAAACAAAGCAAATCGTTGTAGAAACTCCTGAGATTCATACTGATCATAGTCTCCAAAATCCGCTAAAAAATAAAAAAGTATTGGATTCAAACACTTTTAACAAAATTATTCAAAACCCAACTAATTGCAGCAGGACCTCCAAGTAGCAAACCTCCATCCCACTGAACTGTAATCATAAAGCAAAACAACAGAACAAACCAACCAATAATGTTTATAAAGAGAAAAGGTCAAAAAACTCCCATCTTTTTACCTTGT
The DNA here is from genome assembly GCA_020466415.1 of Ammodramus savannarum pratensis. Lineage (NCBI taxonomy): Eukaryota > Metazoa > Chordata > Aves > Passeriformes > Passerellidae > Ammodramus > Ammodramus savannarum. Next base: position 532,425 of record JAHXMQ010012340.1, on the reverse strand, counting down.
TCAGAATGATTGGTAACACTCCTTGTGGATTGAGAAGAAGTGATAAAACAATTAATTTGGAAGCTGTTTCTATGAAAAGGGAGCACCTCTGACACACTACAACAACACAGCTCTTGAATTAAAGCAGTGTTTAGAATTAACCTATTGTACTGATTTTAAATACAGATCATTCTTGAAACAGCAAGCACTGCTCCTGCTCATTCACCAGCTAAAATTACTAAACCTACCTGGTATGAGCTACTTCAGTAATGGAAGCATAGCAATTATAGAACCTGTGCTTTTTTTGAGGTATTTTTTCCCTGTGTTATCAACATATACAGTTCATCTCTCATACAGGAGTAAGAAATGAAGGTGAAAGATAAAAGGATTAATATTTTCCATCTGGAAAGAGGGTTATATTGAAAGACTTCTATAAACAACTCACTTGAGCAGAGAGATGTTTACATTGTCCAAATAGATACAAATAACACAGCAAAATTTTTTCAGTTAAAGGCCATTAGAACCTGGCTTGGATTAAACAGATTCACTGCTATATAAACAAAGTATTAAAACAATTTATCTTACTCCACTGGTAATCACATTTTCAAGAAAACATAATCACCATCTTTATTGAGATGCAACCAATGCATATAACTAAATAAATTTAAAAAAAAAAAATCTGTGTATATATGTTGTATATACTGCCAGTGATTTTAAGTCCTGTTCAATTTTGGCAGTTTTACAATTGCTGTTAGATGTACTGAAGTGGCATTCACTGTGAATAATATACAAATAACAGTGTACAAGCACACTAAACACAGCTGTGGCCATTACAAACTTTTGGGAGATTCAGTATCAGACAAGCACGTTGCAAGGAACACAAACATGATCAGTACAGACAGCCTCAGGACTGCTGTATGCTCCATCCCATCTGACCCTGGCCAGGAAAAATGGAGCTGCCTTTTCACACAGGTGTCACCTGGCTGAAATGTGTTTTCAGGAGTGATTTGAAAGCAAGAACTGCTAACAGTCTTCCACACTAACTTGAAATATTCTCATGTGACAGGAAATTTTGGATAAAAAGTAGAAATGCATTCAAAGTTGCTTATTTACGAAGATATGTCAGAATAAAGAGTCTTCATTAACAGAAACAGAGGAAGGGTCTGTTGATGTAGGCAGACAACTGAAGCCTTTGCCCCCAAAGGAACTCCAATGTCTAATTCCAATTCCTGAAACCACATGTCAGATGCCCAGGTACACTTCTGAGGACTGCAGAGAAGTTCAGAGCCACTGATCCAACTGCTGATCTCCTCAGTCCATATGGCAAAGTCCTGAGCAAACCCCTTTCATAAATAACTTAATGAATTGGGTCTCTTGAGTGAAATCAAGAAAACAGGCAATAGAAAATACATCCCCAAGTTTCTAATGCAACATTAGCTAGTTGGCACTAATTCTTACTTACCCTGAACTGCCAAACCAGCCAGATGTATTGCTTGTTCCAGTGTGCAAGGAATGTTGCCCTCCAAGATATCTTTCTTTAATTGCAAGTAATACTGATACCTACAGGAAAAAAAAAAAATGCAAACTGATGGGCTTCTTAATTTCCAAGAGAGAGTAAAAGACTATGCCTGCATTTCCTATTCCTCTCTGCATTCCCCAGTCTGAGCAGAGGGTAGCATTCCTCATCATTTGGACCCACCACTTCAAGGCTTTTTCAAATTCCTGTCTCCCTTGACTTTCACATATCATTCTAGAGCCAGTGATCTTGAGGAACCTCTATAATTTCTGTCTACTACCAAACCCTCTTCTCTTTTTTTTCATCTTCCTTCCTTAAAATTTTTGTTATTGTCTCTTTAAAACATTCAGTAAACTGCTGCTGGGTTGCTGTATTCTCTTCCAATAGATCTAACAATGTACATTCCCTCAATCCCAGTAGGGATTTTCATTTCTGCATTACAACTTCTGAGTACATTTTGTTCTCACTTTCAAGGCACTTTTTTTTTTCTTTTAATCTATGCTTTTCCTGCATCATCTCTCATACATGCAGCCACTACTACCTGTACTGTTTGTCCACAGTCTGAGCCACTATATGCCTGAATTTTTCTGCCTCTTTCAGCCACCCACAGGACTTTCTATCTGGAGCCCAAAACACTTCAAAATTGCCAGTACAGCTGCACCAACCTGGCCACAGAGAACATCTGTCCTCCGTAAGTCTAGTTTTTAAAACTTCCTCGTATTAAGTATGTGCTGTAGTTCATTCAGTCATTAGAAAGGTCAGGTAAATGCCACATAAATTTTATTCATGTTGATGGACAGCTCTCTTCCATTACTGTTACTGCCCTGTCAAATACACTGATAATTTTTAAATATTGTTTAGACTCTTGGAGATCCTACTACAAAAACCCAGTGTATCATATGACAGTATACATAACATCCCTATACAACACACACAACAACAGCTGGGACCAAACCCAGGCCTTCAAAAAATAGAAAAGAAAAAGCCCAAGGCATTTGGGGTGTGAGTCTTCCCAGTCAAGGAGCAGAAGGTAAGCTCTTTCCATAGAACTGCTATTCAAAGTAAACTTATACATAAAGAATCTTAACTCTACCTCAACAGAGCACATCTCTTTTAAGCTACAGCATTTCCACTTCCTGGTGTACATTAAACATAAAATTTGCTTGAACGTGTTGAATCTCATTTATATCAAACAGGCATGAAAAAATCCACAGATTTCTGAGACTAGCCCAGACTCTTACTATCAAAGTAAGTACCATGCTCTAAGACACAAACATAAGACTGGCACATAAATTCCTGCTTTCTACCAGGTAGCACACTGCCAATTTTTTGTTAAAGCTCTAGCATAAACACCATATTCTTTAAATAAATGCCAGAGAAGACTATTTAAGGTTTTTCAGGTAATTTAGCTTCCCAATGCAACACCTCGATCTTACTCTAATGTACTCTAGTAAAGCAACACAGAATCTGAACCAGAGATTTTTGAGCCACTAAAATTACCAAGAAACAGCACAAAAGTTTAGAGTTTAAAAAAAACCCTTCAGAAATTACACATAAACCCAAAAACGAAACCTGCCAAGCACTGAACAGTAACAACAGCACCAGTGTCTGCACCTGGTGACCCTGAAAAGCTTTCTCATCACAATTAGCAGGAAAGGTGTTGGGCAGGGTATTTCAGGAACAGAGACAATTTCCTGTAACCACAGAATAAATTAAGATTAAAGGACCTCTGAGTGATCATCTGCTTCAACTCCCTACTCAAAGCAGGGCCAGCTTAAAGTTTTAGCTTAAATGGGTTAGTTAATACAAGCACATATTTTTGAAATAACAATACATGTTTGTAATCCAGCTATGGGTTTTGTATCCGATTGCCAATTAAAAATAATCATTAAATCATAACTGTGCACATAAAACCATTAGCAGCCAATGTACAGGCCCATAGGAAAAACTGGCTAGTATATATATATTTATATATATATATATATATATATATATATATATATATATATATGCTCAATTTTAATTTTCCCCTTGCAGCCAGGAACAATTATGTGATGTTCCCCAGTTTCACAGTAGAAACATATACATAACACCAGAACTAACATACTAGCATCCATATTTATGGCTCATTGATACGCCCAAAAAAAAAAAATAAAAGAATCATAAGCCAAAGTAGCCTGTAGTGGCAATGTACTGTTCTCAAATAACAGAAAGTACTGAAAGCAAAACAAAGAAAGCATAGCTTAATAACATCTGCAAGTGCTTTGTTCAGGATAGATATCCATGAAAGCAACATATGGATCTTCAAAACAAAAAACAAAAACAAACAAACAAAAAAAAACAAATTAAAAAGTCAAGCAAATTTAGAACAAATTCAAAAGTTAATGAAGGGACTAAAACAATTAAAAGACTGACCATGCAGGTATGCCTGTTACTTAAAACAGGTTTGAGCAGATTCCTAAGATCACAAAATAGTTACTTGCTTGCTTAGTTTATCACATATTTTAATGATTCCAAAGATAAATTAGAATACAGCTTGAACATAAGTTCTGCCTAAAATAGTTTTCATTTCTATAAAGGTAGGGGAGTGGAGGCAGACAACTTTTAAATAAACTATACATTTCAGAATGTTGAGAGCAAATTTATGAACACACAGAAGCTTATACTATGAGGTTTACCTGGTAATCTCCTGCTGAAGCTGAGAAACAGTAGGCACATAGAACACGACTCCAAAATACACAGTTGGCTCCAAGGCATATTTGTCCAGCTGCTTTTTCAGAGGCTTGTCCAAATCTACCCATCTGCGCTGATTCTGCTTATTATAATACCAGAGACTGAAATATGTAATCTGAAAAAGAGGTGTTTCAATGATGAAAAATGTTAATATTGTGATATTAGATAAAATATACTGTATGCAACTCTTGCTACTTGGAAATAAATGCTAGAGCTTTTGAGAAAACAACAGTAAATACTTCTTTTACTAGGGAGACAATTTTTCCATGAATAGTTGACAGAAATTATTGATTTAGAGAAATCATGATAAATACTCCCTCTGCTTTATGAAACTCCGTCCTTAAATCTTTATTTTGTGTAGCTTAAAAATGTCTGAAAATATGTAAGGAAAAATATTGGATTAAAGGTGTTGGCAGTTCAATCTCTAAATACATTAAAATTTATGTAGCAAGGACTTGGAGAATTTTCATGTAAATACCTACAGACCTAATTGGTAATTCTTAACATTCACTTATCTCTCTCTTTCAGTTAAAACTCTTCTAATTATGATATCTAGTTTTGCTATGATAATGACATGAATATTTTTCAGTCGATATCTGTTTGCTGGGAATAACACATTTGTTATTTCCCAGTCCAGGCACACAAAGTTTGCTGACACGATAAACAACGTTTTATTTCTATTCTTCAATCATTAGGTGACCACCATCACCCCACAAGGCCATTGTGAAGACAGTGGCTTCAATTCCATAAGGTAGTAGGGAAGAGAGCACAAACATTGCCACTGTTTCAAACTCTCTGATGTAAAAATACTCCTGGTTCCACGCCCTGAATTTAAACTGAATGTATAAACTATTTTTAAGGCATGATGATCACTTGAGTTGATCTATTTCTTGGAAACATTGACCACTTTTTCTCGCCCACACACAACTTAGTATAACAGACTAAGAAAAATGTTTCCACATTTTAAAATATCCTCTGGAATCCAGCGTATCTTTATACAGGCCATGCAAAATACTACAGACCAAAGCTGGTCTTCTGACTTCTTTGCAAACCTTTCACTTCACTTCAAGGGCAGAATTTGATCCTGTGAGTTTTCAGAGGAGCTTATGCACCCTGGAATATTCACACTGATTAAAATAGAACCCACTTTTATTCATTGCTAAAACATTTTATTATTAGCAGCTCAGGACAACATCCAGTGCTAAAAAGAATGTCATGACATAATTCTTAAAATATGTTAAGCTGTTAAGATTAACACTACTTTGAGGTTCGTTTATTTTAGTGACTTATTCATGACCCAACCCCTCTGAAGAAAATCAAACAGAAATAAAAGGAACATATAATTTCTGCGCAGTTAATTTCTACCTACTTGTTTTCTGACACCAGAGACAGTAAATATTTTTGCATAAAATTCCAAGAGCTATCAAGAACACAAAAGCACCAAAAGCCCCACACAGTATCCACAGCTCACAAGCTGGAGGGAGTGACTTCATCACTGAGGTCACCCAGACTTCCTCTGCTATCAGAAGAGTTTCTCCAGGTATGAGGGCCACAAAACCACATTACTGCAGGTGACTGCATTAGATCCTCTGGCATGATGTGCAGTGCAAGTCAGAGAAGTGGGGCTGAGCAGCCTTAGAAGAGACAAAGTAAAATCTTGCTGTGGGCTTCAATTGCCCAAGAGAAGGACAGAGAGAGAAGACAGAGCCAGGGTCTTCTTGGAAGTGATCATGGTACACATGAGAAGCACTGGGGACAAACTGCAATGTGGGAAATTCCAATAGATCAGGAAAAAAATTTCACAACAAGGCTAGCCAAACACTGGAACAGATAGCCCAAAGAGGTGTCAAATCTCCATCCTTGGAGGCACCTGGGTGGTAAACCCAGGCAACCCCTGAAGAACCTGATCCTCCTGAGCACAGGTAGGACCATGCAACCCTTGGAGGTCCCCTGAGGCATGGCAGTGTTCAAAATTTACTTCAACCTTACGTATTTAATAATATATTTTCCAGGTTATTTCCATATCCTGTACTATAAATCTTACAAAATATGTCATAGGTTACCAAGAGACTGGTCGATACAGTGCCTTCTAATGAATGCATTTGGTTACCTGCCTCAAGGGTACCTGAAGAATTCCCATCCTAAGATCTGAGGCAAAAAAACAGAAAAGATAAAAAAATAGTAGAAGAATGCAGTCAAAATGTATTTCCAGGCTTTTCCTCTTTTACACTGGCCTTACCTCTTTTACAAACTGAGAGACTTCCCTGATCAGAATGCTGAAAACACCTTTCCTTATGGAAGGAGAAGCACTGCAGTCAAACCCATAAAATCCCAGTTAGCCCAAGGGCTCCACCACATCTAGCTTTATTATATGCTTGGAAACAGAACAGCTCCTGCTATCAGGACATCACAGCTGAAATAAACCACATGGGTCAATAATCTTGTACTAAGCACCACTGGCAGATACCAAATGAAAGCTTTTCCCTACGCCCAATGTTAAGAGCTACAGAAGGAGACAACAGGCCTTGAAAATTCTCCAGAAACTTCATTTTTATCACAACAGACAACCTCCTCCAGAAAACTTTCCAATCTCTACCTAAAAAAGGACTTGGAGCAGCCTGGACGAGCCAATGTACAACATCCAAGATTTCCTGGAAGTGATGGAGAAACAAACATCTGTGACTCCCATCATGTAGCAGCCACTAAGGAGAAAGCTGCACTTCTCTAATTACTACCATGAACAATTCTTGTGGCAGAAACAGGAGGATCACTGACATAAATCCCTCCCTTTCCCCCACATTGAAGCTATTTACTGTAGGGTACTTTTGTCCATACTGTTTTTGCTGTACTAGCACTGACAAGCTCTTCAGCTGTAGCTGCAGGAGGGAATATTTAGCAGAGTAGCTATATGAACAAAGAGACAATTTATTCTTAAATCTTAGTTCTTTCGTAATGGAAACTTTTTTTCCAGCCCTCACACAATTATTTTCTCCTAACTACTCTAATATGGATTTCACAAATGCTATTTAAACAAAGTAATTGCCAACTATAGTTTAAAGCAAAACAGAAGGTATAAAAATAAATAAGCAAATCAATATATTGCAAGGTAATCTGATGTATTCTAATTTATTCTAATGAATCACTGTTCAAATCACAATACACTGTGTTTCACACACTTCAAATATCTTGAATAAACAATCTTCTAACAGGCAAGGAAGATTCTACTCATCAGGACATCTGACAAAGGTAAGCTGACTGATTTACAAGCTAAAGAGCCATACCTTCCTATTGCACAGAAAACATTATGTCCAAGGTATATTATAACCTCTGGCAGAGATAAGTCAGTTATCAACATGAGTCAGAAATGCATAAATATACTTTTTTGAAAAAAATTATGTTACTTTTCCCCACCACTGTTCAAGGCTCTGAGAAGGATGAACTCACATATCTGCTTTTGACTTCACCTTACACATCAGTGACATTAGAAGAAGTATCATGCTCCCATTCATCAGAGGTTTAAGTTCTGATTGATTTACTAAAAGGAAAAGCCAAATTTCAAAGAAGTCTAAAAATACTAAACAATAAGCTAATGCCTTTGCTTCAGAAGTAAAGAAAACCTCTTCTGTCAAAATTGGTATAAAACTGTACAAAATTGGTATAAAACTGACATGATGATAAACAAAATGCAATTAAGTGGCATATTCAAATTCTGACTTAACTTTATAAAAATGCTAAGGAAATCAGGGGCAGGGCTTCCTAATTGCTACTATTGTTTTCATGGAAAAACCTTCATTTTGTGCTGCTCAGTATATGACTGACTGCAAACCCTTTATCAGAATGTATATCTTCTTTTCTTCAGAGGAAGGAAGAACAATAATTGAACTGAGGCAGTTACTGATTTTTGCCTAACTGCTCTGTCCTCCAATTTCCCTTGGTTCCTCAATTACAGTTATCACACTCTTATAACTAATATTTATTTTAGATGGATTCAAATTTGTTTTTCAATAAAGCAGCATCTTTTAAAGGAATCAGATTGCACATGGAAGACTGGCATCCTTACAGACATTCCTCCATGTCAATTCTCCTTTCCTAACTATAAGGAAAATCTGGTTGAGAGAGGCAACCACAGAAGTTCAACTACAAGCACTGCTTCTCCTCCCTATTTCTACAAGCATCAGCTAAAATGTTGTCAGACTTTGGTACAAGACATAAACATAATTATGCTCATGATCCCTCTGTCATGACATGGCCCAACTCTCATTTGTCAGTCAATATGGTTACTGATACATAAAGACATAAGAATATTTATGGTTGCACTTGGTCTGATTTTAAAAACACTCTTTTTATATGCAAAATACATTTAAGAAACCACCACAATGAATTAAAGGTATTTTTTTGCGTTTTCTCCAAAAGAGAACTGATGTTTTAGAATTCAGAGCAAAGTTTTACAGCATAGTTCAAGCATTTCCCAAGCACTAACTTTGAAGTTATTCAGGATCCAGATAACCTTGGCTCCTTTTCCTCTGCATATCCCAAACAAACACAGGAACTTCCATATGCACAGCACACACACTCCACAGAGGCTCCCTGCCATTGCTTCTCATTCTTGCACTCTATCACATATCTGCATTAAGCCAGACTCTGCTTGTACACAGCAGCAGAATTTGCTCCTTCTCTCTGCTTTAGAAGTGCTGTGTTGTTTAGAAAACAACAGCAACAAATCAGCAAGAGAAAGGCACCAGTTATAGCATCTCCTGCCAAACCTAGCCAGCTAATGTACTAATGTACATTGCAGCTATGTCACAATGTTTTAAAAAATCTCTATATTCTCAAGGATTTCATTTGCATGCTCATGCCTTAAATGCAAGATTAGTACTGTTGTACATACTTCTTAAGGTAGTTAACAGTAGAGATCTCAGCATTTTTTCAAAACTTGTGATTCCAGGATGGTTTTCTGCACCACCCTTTCACATAAATCATGTTTGGTTATAGTTCTCTCATGGGATAAAAGACAGACTGTTCTGCAAAGGTAAGTAACTTATGTTCACTGTTCCCTTTGGCTTCTTTCCCCAGTTCCTCCATTTAAGAGAGCTGGATTACATACTCATGCCTGATGAGTCACATTCTAGGAATACCAGAAGATATTCAGTTTAATGAATTCATTTCGCTTTTCTATACAGTTTACCATTCTGTAAAAAAATATAGTTGTCAACATATGTAAATCTTCCTAAATGCTAACTATGTGTCCATACTAGTATACAACTTGGAAATTGAGAAGTACTAATTGGAAAATCAAAAGAAAAGCAGTGTTTAGCCATGCAATGCATAGTTTGAAAGTTACTCATTTACATAAAGATCTGTTAAAACAAATATCTTAAAAGATGGCACATCCTTAAAAATAGCTGAGTTCAGCTGTCCAAATTCAGTAATTCCAAACAACACCAGAGAGAAAGAGGCATTTACAAATGTTACCACTGAATATGTAAAAAATGGCAGAGATTCCCCTAATGCCTCATGCAGTGAACTGTTTTGGAGATGCTTGGGAACTACTTGTCCTAGCTGTGGAGGCCATATACAGTAATCTGAAACTGATACCTTGGATGTGAGAATGGTCCCCAGCCTCAGCATTTAAATAAACAGTCATACTTTCATGTTGAACACTCAGAATTCAACTTCATGCTCAAAGGCTGTTCAGTGAACTAAAAATAGGCAACTTCTTACAGAAATGCTTTATATTTTACTGCATCAAAGACTAAAGTTGTTTTTGAAGGTTTAATGAAAGTGCTGAACACATTTTTGAGCAAGCCATCAGGAGTGATCCAGTATCTGCTTGGCAAATCTGACTATTTAAAGGCAGAACAACTTTTTCTGAATGCAAGCTCTGGAAAGTAATTTATATCCCTATTTTCCATTCCCTTTTATTGCAACACATTTTCCTGCCAAAATAATCCATGAAAGAATGCATGATTGAAGGAATCTGCTCAGAGTTCAATAGTGTACAGTCAACTCCCTTATTCTGATATATGATCCTTAACTGAGGGAATTGCTTCTCTTGCTCTCTTTTTTTTTGTGTGTGTGTGTTTGTTTTTAAACAGATATTTAGGAGTGGTTCCAAAGAACAAGATAATGAAGAATAGCTGAAAAAACTGCATTTCCAGCACTCTGTGACTGGTTCAATAGAAGCTAGTAGTCATCATTCAGGAAGACAAAGCCTTTGCATTTTGCAAACAGTAAAAATTCTATACTTTCAGTGACTAAGAAGTTACATCTGAAAGTTGACAGATAAAATTGACAAACTCCATTCACACAACAATAATTAAATTCTAAATATATGATATCTGATGTGTTCTAAGTAAACACTAAGGCTACAAGCATAGCTAGATTCTCCTTTTGTTAGAAGGAGAAAGATTAAAAAAAGAAGGCATACCCCTGCAAAGAATTGCATTTTCCAAAATAACTGTACACTAAAAAAATACTTGGAGACTCTACAAGAATGCATATTGCAATTGAAAACAACCACAATATACAAACCCTTATGGCTTTATGTCTATTTCATTTCTTATTATTCTTTAAACAGAAAGAATAAAAAGCATTTTTGAAAACAAATTACTACATATAACATTTCCCACTGAGGAATCCTACAGTAATGCATGCTTGCTAAAGTAATAATGTTTGCAGGATTGAGTTCTAAATATATTTGCTCAATATTTGAGCAAAGTTACCAACAGTTGGCACTGCTTGACAATAAAAAGGTAATATTTCAAAGGATCATAGTTATAAATGCAAACATTTATTACTAATTATTTACACAATTACTCATATTTTGGTTACCTAAGTCCAGGGTTTTCATCCTGTATTTGAATTCCATAATCAAAAGGTCATTCTATGGCAGACCACAGAACAAAAGGGTATTTTTCAGGACGATTTTAGCAGCCCTAAACTTGTTTCACTCGTTTTCTCTCTGTCATAGTTCAATGACTCCAAAATCAACTAAACTAAACCTTTCAGACTAGGGGGAAATGTCAGTTCACCCAGGACTGAGAGCATCCAAATACTGCCTTCAAACCACCTGTGCTCAACAATTTTATAAAATAATGACATTGGTTCATATCTTAGTCATCTATGTAGATTTCTCTGAACATTTCAAAGCTTAGTATTTCAGAAAGAATTCACTCAACACAGAAGATGTAGAAATAATCTCTAAATGTGTGGAAGAATAAATTTCAGTTCCAAAACCATCCTTTAAAATACCAAGTAAGGAGATTTGGGGAGGGAAACAGGTGGAGCAGATATTTACATATTCAACTAGCACAAACCAAGTCTCTCCATTAGGCCAGCGCTCAATCTGTATGACTGTGTATGAGCTCCAAGACAGTGTCTGCCAATATATTTGTGGTATTTAAACAAGCAAGACAAACTGTTGGTAACTGGTACATTTATCACGTTTTATGCTTTAGATTCTTTTTACAGCACTAATATATCAGAAAAAAATACATGCACACAAATAAAAAGCTGTCTTATGACTCAAGTCTTGCTGTAGTTTTTAATCATGCTGCTTAGGTAGAAATTATTTTCTTCCTTTGTGGGTTTTTAAAGTAGAATTTTCAGCAATGTCATGTTTAAAAAACAGTTGCTGTGGTTTTGCTGCATTCTAAGCTTTTATTCACTGACACTTCTCACCTTTCCTCCCCTTGGACATTCCGTAAGCTCTGTAACAACTTTAGGAGCAATCCAAGTCCCCATAAGGACCAGAAGGTGAAGAAACAATGGGAACACAGGGTAGCTGCTCCAGTAGCTCATCACCCTAACATGAGTTACCACATAGGTCATCTGTTGTAAAAAA
>JAHXMQ010012340.1:498991-512464 GCA_020466415.1 Ammodramus savannarum pratensis | reverse complement strand
ATCCGTGACAGTAATCAGTGAGTGAGGTCTCCTGTTCTTGTTCTCAACACATGAGGCTTTTTGTTATATTTTCTCTCTCCAGCCTTGATGGGGAAAGGAGATGATAAGAGGTTGTGGTGGGCACCAGAAAACCTATATAGCTGTAGTGCGACATTGTTACTTGAATACTTTTTGTACAGCTATACCACGATTTATTTGTTTTTTAACAGACAACAGAGTATTCAATTTGTGTAATTCCCGAGAAAGAGCATTAATATTGGAATAACCCCGCAGTTGTGTTCTGGCACTCAGAGTTCCGCGGTGCCCTGAGCAGGCCCTGCGCCCCCTCAGCCGCGGCCCCGCCCGCCGCTCCCCGCTCGGCCCCGCTCGGCCCCGCCGCAGTGCGGCCGCCGCCCGGCAGGGGGCGGTGCCGGCGGAGGCCGCGCGCAGAGCCCGAGCGGCGCTCGGTACCCGCGCGGGCGGCGGTGGGAGCCGGGCCCGGGGCCGCGGGGGTCGGGCCGGGACGGACGGGGGAGGCTCGGCGCGGCCATGGAGATCGGCACCGAGATCAGCCGCAAGATCCGGGTGAGACAGAAGCAGCCGGGTCGCTCCCTCCGCCCGCGGCGGGAGGCCGGGCCCGCGTGTGGGGCAGTGAGGCACCGGGCTCCGGCCGGCCCCCCCGTCACCGCTGCCGGCCGCGGGGTCCTTCGGCCTCGGGACTCCCCGGGAGGGCGGGAGCAGGAGAGGCGTTGTTGTGGGAAGCGGAGTGGGGGCGCCCCTGTCCCCCGATGGGCAGCTGCCAGGTGCCGTCGGTGTCCCGGGGCTGCCGCTGTCGCCCTGCGGAGCCCGGCCGGCCCCGGGGGGCGCGCAGCTCGGCCGGGTGGGAGCCCCCGGTACCGGCAGGGCCTGTCAGCCGCTCCCACTCATGGTCACAGTTTGGAAATGCCGGCAGGTTTCTGTTTCCCTGCTGAGCTGGGAATTACCTTTTATCAAAGCAACTTAGATTTTTTAGGGGTTTTTGCACCTTATGAGAGCGGATGGTGTCTGCTCAAGAAAGGACAGCTGGGACTCGGAGGTTGGATGGTAGCGCAGGCACTGCTCTGTACGGTAGAGAGAGTGAGATTCCGTTATCTGCTGTCAGCCCCTCGCTGTTCGAACGTTCCTATCCTGAGAGTGGAGAGTAGGAAAAGCTTAACATGTTAAATCAGCGTGCTCAAACAGTAAATGAGAGAAACTTTGCTAAGCCTCCCACATCTTTAAAGTTAGAAATACTTTGTTGATCCATCCCTTAAACAATATTTCATTATTTTTTAGGGTGCTATAAAAGGAAAGTTACAGGAGCTGGGGGCTTATGTTGGTAAGTTTTGCCATGTGTTTAGCAATCTTTAGATCATTTTTGTTATGTAGGAAAAAACCCAGCTTAGCTAATGGAACGTACTGTTACCTTTGTTGTTGCATACAGAAGCCTTAAGAATGAGAAGAAATATCTGAAGTGCTGGACTAGTGAGAAAGAAAGATATATACTTCACAAAATATTATAGTAAGCATAAGAGGAAGCAGTATGTGAACATCAGTATATGAAGAACTAAAAGAAAACAACTAAGAACTCGGTCTAATAATCTTCCCTTTTAGAAATGGTGGCAAGGGATTTGAAAGAAAAACAAACCATGATGTGAATATCTAAGGAAATTTCTTTGAAGCATTAGGAGAAACATTATATAAAGCAAGAGCCTTGGGAATAGAGCAGCAGGGAGCTGTGACCACCCTGAGATGGAATCAGTCTTCCTTAGGCATATTTTTAACAGCTCTTGAATTCAGAGTGAGGTGTCTGTCGAAATCAGGAGGGAGGACAAAGATGAGTGAGTGGCTTAGGAAATTAAAAGGCCAGGTCAGAAACATTATGTGGGACAAACCTTAAAAATGAAAGAGCTGTGTTGAGCTGATGATGTTGAAATGCATGTATGTGAATCTTAGAGGCAGGGGGAGATTTCATTTTGGCTTGTGGCAGGTGGGGTGAGCCCTGTGAACATCTGTGGTCCTGTGGGTTTGTTTTTTCTGAAGCTGGGAAGAAATGGGCATTGCACTTCAGAGCAGCTCTTTTTGCAGCAGTAGGAGTTGGTAACTTAACACAGCACTCTGTTGGAAACAAAATACCTGTCCTGAAACTGCCTTGCTGCTGTCTGTCATGCTTCTTGGATTTCAGGTGAAGAAAAGGAATTGAAAGCATAATTTAGTGATCCTGTGAGTTGCAGGGCCAAGTTCAAAGTTTGTTTGAGCCCAAATTCATCTTCTTTCCTATTTTAAGGGAGGCATTGTATTTATGGAAAAATTTATGGAAAAATGTATTGGCTCCATAGAAGGGAGTTACCTATGAGCTGATATTCTGAACTCAGTTGGTGCCTAGGAACCATGTTTAGAACTTTTTAATTGTAAAATCATCTTTTCCACCATCTCAAAGCTTGTCTTTTTAGGTAACTAATTTTTTGTTGGTTGGTTGCTCGGGGTTTTTGCCATCATTCCAGGTTTCAGTTTCTCAGTCCTTGGTTCTTTGCTTTCCTCTGTATTTCTGAAATAAAAGTCTTTCTTGTCTCTAACACTGAGATGCTGGGAGAGTACTGGCCATCTTTGATTCCAGCTGGGACTCTCCTTTCTTTGTTTGCCTTCTGTGTCTGTATTCAGAGGTTTCCTGCATTCCCTGGACCAGCAGACAATGTCTGCAGTTTCTTCTCAGTCAGCTTCGGAACTTCTTTAAATAACTTTGTGTTCTTTATTGCTAAGTCTGTCTTGCCTTGGCCTCTTTTTTCTTTTTAAACCACAGTTTCCAAACTTCTGTGATGTTTCAGGCTTCTTTTCTTGACTAGAGTATTTTGGACAACTTTTAAAGTAATCTTTTTCAAAAACTCTCCATGTCTTCTTTCAGGTAACCAGTGAAAAGTTGGTTCTCCATTATTTGAGCTTCTGCACAAGAACCATGCTTTGTTTCTTTCTGTACCTGCTAATTATTTCCTCTTGAAAACTCTTCTGCAAGATGTTTTGAAACTAACTTGTTGTGTAGAGCTTACAAAGGAAATATTCCTATATTTTAAGCAAGATGAAGTAAGTTAATTATTCATCAGGTAGGGAATTTTTCAAAAGGCTGTAGTTCCACATGCAGTTTAAGTTGGCATAAGCCAGCTAAGTTACTAAGAAAATGTCTGGAGTTACTGAGAAATTACTTACTAAGTATTAACCTCCCTCTTCTACCATACTGTTACAGGTAATTGTGCTAACTTATGTTTTTATCTGTACTGAAAGTATCTTCTTTATCATGTGTTGAACCACCTGAAGAACTTGTGTTTAAAAGTAGCTTGGCCAATAAAAAAAATTCATTCTGAGGTCCTAGGTCTGAACATTGGTTCATCTTGTGCAGCTTGTAGTTTGCAGTGAAAAAGAAACCCAAATACAAAGCAGCAACAACAAAAACTGAAAGAAACAAAAAGAAGTGAGGGTTTAAGCTTGGATTGGGTTGTGTTCAGCCAGTTGAGTAGTGGTGGTGCAGGTACAATGTGTGAATTGTGTTTCTGAAGTCTAGGGCAGAGAGAAATTATTTACAGTGTACATAGGTATGGAAGAAAGGCAATTCCTTTCATTTGGATTTTGATTGGGCTTTTTAGTGTTGTGTTCTGTCTTAGCTTGATTAAATAAGCACAGATGTGTCAGTACCTTGATTCAGATTCATAATTTGAGGTGTTTCCCAGCTGTTTGCACTCACTGTTGTTATGATGCCATGGAGTGGGATTGGAGAGCATGAGATGTTGGATTAAACTGAATTGAAGTCAGTGCTCAAAAAGCACAACTGATGCTTTTGAGCAACAGTTGTGGCAGTCAGTCCTTCAGCAGAGGCCAGAGCTAGGCCAAAGCAAAATGCCAAACTCCCCAAACCCTCAATGGGGTGATGTTGGGCTCTGAGCACCTTCCTCTGCATTCTGAGCAGTGGCAGTGCCTTGGATGCTGGGGAATGGATTTCTCACAGTGTATGGAATTGCATGCATTGCAGACTAGAGATTCAGTCATGAAGTCGCTGGGATTTGTTTTATTTTTGTAGGTAGAAAATCTGGAAGTTAATACAGTTTTGATTTGTTCAATGCACGTATCAGAAATGGATATTTGTTTCGTTTCTGTAACTAAAGGGAATTTACCAAGGGTAAGGTGCTGTATTTGGCAATGTTTGAGGGGATGAATATTGTAGATATTTTTTAGTTTGCTGCTATTCAAGGAAAAGGATATAGGCAGCGGAGTGGTTTTCTTTTATTTTGTTCTTCTTTCCATCCTGTTTACTCCCTTTTTAAATACACTGATCTTCAGCTTATGCTCTTGTGAAGCTGAGGATCTTTTATTCCTTGCTTGTAGATGAGACTTGTATAGAATCTCATAGGAAATGGAAGACTTGTTAATTTGCTTCCCTAATACTCTGCACAGTCTTTATAGTAAGATAGAAAGAAAATGGTTACTTGTTTAAAGATGTTTGTTATGTCTTCCATGATTTATTATACTTTAAAACAATGTGTTTCTCTTTCTATTAGATGAAGAGCTCCCTGATTATATTATGGTTATGGTGGCCAACAAGAAGAGTCAAGAGCAGATGACAGAAGACCTTTCCCTTTTCCTTGGAAACAACACTGTCAGGTTTACTGTCTGGTATGTCTGCAAGCTGCTGGGCACACTTCTCATCAGTAGTGCAGGACTGCTTTCTATAAGTGACACCTGACATTTAAAAAAGTTACTTATCTTCCCATTATGTAATTTGTTTAAATAAAAACTTGTACTTTGCATGTCTAATAAGTACATTAGTTTTAGTCTGTCAGCAGTTAGGCTTTTGAAGTGATAGTTAGATGGAAAAGGGCTGGAGGACATATTTGTTTCTAAGCCAGTCAGATTTGTAAATAAAGTGCTCAGATAAGTAGGGGCTGACTTAAAATTATTCCTGCAAAAGCCCCTGTGAGCACGAGAGCATTGTTCACTGCAGTTAGATGTGAAGGACCAAACTGTTTGCTTTTATGCTAACAGTGCTTCAGGCTGCAGTGCATGGGCATTACTATATCAGGGCAGATGAGCAGTGATCTAATTCTGTGTACTGCCTTTGACAAGGCTTAGCACCAAATGCTTAGGTGTTCCCACCTCTCAGGCTATTTATTTATTACCACCACCCAAATCCAGAACTCAAAAGCAGAACCTCAGAATTACTGTGAGCAGGACAAGTTAGCAACACTTCAACTCTGCTGTCAGCTCCTGACAGTGTAGATTCATTTGTTCCATGCTACATGACAAATTTAGGCATTATATTTCTCATGCATTTTCTAATACTGAATTTGTTCTGCAGTAGAAACCTGTAAGTAAATCCACATTTCAGACATTTGACTCTAGAGATTTTGTTGCTTTCAGAGTTATGTATTTTTTCAAGTTAATCTTATTTCTGCATCTCCTACCTAATAGAGCTTTAAAGGTCATTATTTGGTTTTTGTGTAGATGAGAAAAATACTACAATTTTTTCTCTTTTTCAGTTTGCTTTCTTTGACATATTCATACTGACATTACATTCTATTCCAATATTTCTTCTATGTAATTACTTCCTATGAGCTTTTCTGTTATTGAATAGCAGAGAGAATCATTTTAGAAGTTGGCTATGTTACAAAATTGTAAATACTGACAAAAAATGAAAAATAGTTCCAGCTATTGTATTAGCTATTTAAACTGATGGATTTTCAGGTGATAATGTTACTTGTGTGGATATAGTTTGATTTTACTTAGGTTTCATTTTTCTCCTGGCATTTGTCAAAAATATAATAGAGGAGTACAATTAAGTATGGACCTTTTATTTGAAAACTGCACTGGCATTTCTTTGCTGCCTCTTGTGGCCTGCCTAGCTGAAGCTTTTGGGTTTCAGTGTATCAGGAGATCATACAGTTGCCTTTCTCATAGTAGTTTTGGGAATCAGATCAGTGAAGTTTACACAAGTGGATGAGGATGTAGCTCCTGTACTATGGTTTTGGCTGAATCCTGATATGCAGTAAAAAATAGTGTAGCAGAAAACACTTTCAGGGCTTTGTAAATGAAATTAAAAAATAATAAATATGTAGAGAAAGCAAATTTCATCAAAGAAATCAAGATCATTTTATATATTTATATTTTAAATGATATATTGACTATATACACATATACCACCAGCTGATTCTGACACCTGCTTAAATTATTTTAAACATAGTGACTGTTTTAACCCTAAGTCAGTATTCTCATTTTATATATATATTTGTATTTGTATTGTTTGTATTTTCAATTATGTTTAACTCTACTGTGTAATTAAAGTTTCATATACAAAGTAAAATTTTAGGCTATGCTTTAGGCTTCTAACTTAGGTTTTTTGAATCAATCTTTTTGGTACTTAACTCCATTGATTGTAGTGAAAGGTGGATAGTACAGGCTTTGAATGTATAAACCAAGTAAATGCCAAAAGTAGATGATGTGATGAATACTCTGCCTGCATGTGCAAAACACATTGGAGGCAAGGTACTTCAAGCCTCCCTTTTGAGGTTAAACATGCTCTGGTTGATGGAAAGTGAAGTCTTAAGGGTGGAAAGGCAGTGGGTTTCCAAAAAATGATCAGTTTCTATCTATCTCTAGACAGATATCTCTGTCTTTATCAGTCTGAATGTAAGTTAAAGTTTTTTAATTCTCCTTTTTCTCTTTTGCTTCCTTCCCTGTCTGCTGTCTATTTCAGGCTCCATGGTGTTTTGGATAAGCTGCGATCCGTGACTACTGGTAAGTAAGAAAATTAAATTTTGAGTAAAGGGAGGCTTATTTTTTCTGTGTAGTATTATTATATGTCTGAGTTGTAAAATTACCTTGTATGTTTCGGTATTTTTTGTTTATGTTGTTTAATGTAAAAGTGAAAGGTACCTGTCTCCACAGAACCAACCAGTGTGAAATCTTCAGACTCGAATCTCTTTGAGAGCAGCCTGCCTGCCAGCAAGAGCACCTCATGTGTGAGTGACGAGAGGCGGCGGGAGGAGATCCTGCCCCCTCTTGCAGTGTCAAGCACTCGGACTGAAAGAAACGACTCCAGAGTCTCAACCAGCTCCCAGGAGCAGAGGAACACTGCTGCCAGGTGAGGCTGCTTCCTAACACACCTTCAGACATCAGTAGTGTGTGAGTGCAATAGCCATTCTAAAGAGCACAGACACTTGGAAAGATACAAGTGCTTTTGAAAAGTGAAGCATTGCTACAATTTGTTGTACAAAAAACCATTAAATCAGAACTCAGTTCTTTAGATTAGGGCATAGATTAATTAACCAAACTGAAAAATATCAGTGTGTTAAATTTGTATAAACAGTAATACATTCATGATTCTTGATTAAAAGACAATTCTCATTTTCTGTTGGAGAATTTTCTTCAGATATGGCTTATTGAGAGAGGCCATGACTGAAATCAGTAGCTTTCCCAGGCCTGCTCTTGTAAACAGTAAAGTTTCTCAGGTTTGAGCATGAGAAAATGAAGATTTTCCCAGCGCAACTTTTAACAACAAAAAACATCGTATCCTTGAATAGGTTTGGGAAAGCTACTGATTACAGCTGCCCTTTAATTTTTCAGCTAGCTGTACACCTTCATGGCCTCTCTCAATTAGCCATGTCTGAACAAAACTCTCCACAATTTTCCAGGACTTGACTTGCAGATAACAGTTGGTGATTTCTCTTTTAATCAGGCAGTCTTGTGAAGACGGTTCTGCATCCCGCTTAACGTCTACGGTCAAGCCTTTGAGGGAATTGTCACCTTCTGAAGCTGTTATTGACATTAAGCCTGAACCAGATGATCTAATTGATGAAGACCTGAACTTTGTGCAGGAGAACCCTTTGTCACGGAAGAAGCCCATTGTGACTGTGACCTACGGTTCCTCCCGTCCCTCGGCCGAGCTGTACCGGCCCCCGGCTGTCAGGAGCGCCGATGGAAACGCTCACGTGCCCAGGTTGTCCCAGCAGGGCAGCCTGCAGGGCACCCGCCAGTTGGACACACAGGGCTGCAGGGCTCTGGAAACAAGCCAGCTGTGCAGTCCAGAAGCGTTTGGCAGCTTAGCAGAAGGTCACAGAGCCACCTCCAAACTCGGTGCTGACAAAGCGGGCAGTGAGGTTGGTACAGCCTAAGCTACTGCAAAACTCTGCTCTTGGTAGGAACCTGAATTGCTGTGTGTGCTTCAGGAAAATCTTGACCTCAGGGAAATCAAAAGGCTTCTGTCTCTGGTACCAGCTTTGAGATTTCATCCTTTGAGTCCACTGGTAAAGACAGATTGCATAATTTGACATCATTATCTGAGAGCTTGCTGCATTTCAGGGTTAATTACCATACTCATGTCACACTGACTTGGACTAACAGGTTAGCATATTATTGAGGTGCATATGATGAATCAGAAATTATAATTCTGATCTTAAGATCATTGAATCAGCATGATTTTCCCTAAGTGATATGTATATACCCCCAGCTTTACACAGTCTTGTAAATGAGGATTTTTGGCATGCTGTTTATTAACCCAGATGATGGCGAGGATTATTATTACTATTCTCTTTAGAACCATGTCAGTTAAGAATTCTTTGGGGTGGATGTTGAAAAAAGATGAATGCTGCCCTAAGTACTTTGGAGCCAAGCCAGTCAGTCAGGGTGGTAGTCCTAGCTGATAGAATATCCATATGAAAGAAGAGCTTTTTTTGAGAGGAATGAAGATAGTTATGGCTACTAACGTTGTAATGATTTTACAAACCTTGTGTTGCAAGTGCATCTATGTTTATTGCAGCTCATAAAGTTCTCTGTCTTTGCCACTACTTAATTCTGTGTAAACGATAATGAATTTTACTTGGAAATCTAGAATGCTTTACAAAGATACATTCTGGTGTCTTAGTTTTTGAGAATGGAGAAGAGCAAATGAGAATATAGTGATTTATTTAATGTACATAAATCATTGATCAATGTCAGGAACATCTCTCCTTGGAAACGTTCAGAAAAGGTCTTGTGATACTTATCTTCTGTTACTGTTGCATGAGTAATGTCCAGAAGAGACAATAGGGACCTTACACTATCTAAACTGGACCATTCTGACTGTGTGTAACAATTAGCATCCTTTGAAATATGTAGTTTTCTTGCTTAAAATGAATCGTTACACCTGTCTGAAATTAGACTTGATACAGAGGAAGAAAGTAATTTGTGCTGATTTCACTTTTCTAAAACTCTCTCAGTCTTTCAGCATACTCATCAGATGAGTACTATAAATTTCTTTGGAAAACCCTGCTTTTCTGTAGGTGTTGGATAATTTTTCTGTACTTGAGAGATTTCTTTCTTATTTTTTCCTAAGTGTTGTTTACACTTTGGTTTCCAGCGAGGTGTTTCAGTGTAAATGTGTCTGATTTTGCCGTTACCCAGAGCAGTCCCTTGTCCAGCTGGAAGGGAGGTTCTCCATCTCCTGGCCCCAGGTGGAATTGCAGAGCTTTCTTTGCTGGGTTACTGATCCACGGTTTCTGCTCTGTGCATTGCAGGAGGAAAACTCCAGGAAGAGACGGCTGCCTGTTGTGAGCTCGGTGGTGAAAGTGAAAAAGTTCTGTAATGATGGAGAGGATGAAGAGGAGGAGGAAGACTATGGACTGCGAACAGGAAGCATCTCCAGCAGTGTGTCTGTGCCTGCAAAGCCAGAAAGAAGGTACTGGAGATCTCAGTGTTTCTGAGTTTTCAGGAATTAATATAATGAATGGAAACTTTGGAAGTGAGGAAAATCAGTTTGCACTTTCAAAAATTGACAGGCAAAATGTAGTAAACAATTTTAATATTTTTTGTACTATCTTACAAGCCTGTAGATGAGATGCCTGTTTATGCCACACTTTTGCCTTTGATTTTGTAGCCTCTTTTCATTATTGCATGTAAGATGCCATGGAGTGTGAATTTTTACGTTATTTGGGTGAAGCTTATTGGCAAAAGAACATGAATGTTGACATGTTTCAGATCAGGTATTTATGGTGGTAAAATGATTTTTCAGTAATTTGATTTATTTTCAGGAATTTTTTTCAAACCAGTTATCACTTGTTATTTAAGGTGATTTCAACTTTTCAAACAGTCTTCAGAGGTTTTTCCTTTTTTTCTGCTCCCTAATTCTAAGTGTCAGGCATTAGTCAAAATACATATCTTTTGTATCTGATTTTTAACAATAGAGTAAGAACATATAAACTAGAGAAGAGATGGTTCTACTGACCTACAGTGCTAGCTGGTATAATATTTATTGTAAGCTAATATACTGTATTTAATTTATCTTTAGTACCACAGCACATTGGTCTGATTTAGGCTTCCTTATTGTTGATGTTAAAGACAAGCAGAAAGCCTTTTTTACAAATAATATGTTTTTGATAGAGTAATTCTAATTATGCAGCTGGATCATATTTCTCAGGGTGGCTGCATAATTTTTGGTGCCAGCACAAACATAGCAAGAGATAAGTGGTGGGCAGAGGTGGAAACAAATGAATGCAGAGAGTGCCTTTCACATGTAGCATGGTTTTACAGCAGCTTGAGAGGTGAAATCACAGATCTGGACTTCCATTTTGAGAGCATTTTGTGGATCCCCATCTATGAGATAATAGATGAACTGAAAACTGTTTTGGATAAAATAATTGTTGATGATTTCTGGTAATATTTTCCTGTTGAAATAACTGTCTTTAACATGGATACTGTTGCTGTGCAATCCATGTCTGATTAATTTTTTTTTTAATTTCCTTTAGACCTTCATTGCCACCTTCAAAACAGGCCAATAAGAATTTAATACTGAAAGCAATCTCTGAAGCACAGGAATCGGTTACAAAAACAACCAATTATTCCACTGGTAATTAGCATTGATTTTGCTTGTGTTAATCTGTGATATTTCCAAATTCTCTTGTATAAATCCAAGCTAAAGAAAGCACTGAGACAAGTCTGAATGCTGAATAGTCAGTTATACTTGAGGGGTTTGCTGTGTCTTGTTTCATTGTGTTGATGTTCAGTGATGAATTATGAAAACATAAATGAGGGAGAGGGTCTTTTTGAACCTAAGTGATTCTATGAATCTGCTGCCATTTCTTTGTTCTATTCTATTTGCAAGCACTTCAGCAAAGGGTAGCTGGCATCATATGAAGAGACACATTGATGATCTGTGATTATTTATATGAAAGATGGAATGAAAAGTGATTTCAAAACTATCAGAAAGTGCCATGTTAATTTGATGTACAAGTGGATGAATTAGTAGTTTGCTGTTGTCACTGTAATCCTTCTCATGCTGTTTTGTCTTACAAGTAGGAGTTCCGAGGTGCCACTCAGGGTGCCCTGTGCACATGCACAAACACACTTGAACATTGAGAATTTTACAGATAGCTAAAGGTGCTTTTTGTGGAGACAGACGCTTGGGATTTTTTGTGTGTGTGTAGGAATTTGTGAGAGTTATTTTAGCACAATATATCTAAAAACAGTACTGTTGTGTGATTGGGTAGTATGTAAATGATTTGCCATTGTTTCTCTATTTGAAGTCCCACAGAAACAGACTGTTCCAGTTGCACCAAGAACTCGAATTAGCCCAGAAGAATCACAGTTAGAAGTAATTCATGTGCAAAGCAGACTGCCTGTTCTGAGTCCTCAGCTTCAAGTAGAAGAGTCAAAGGAGCAGACAGTTGAAGAAATTCAAGGTCATCTGATAATATTTTTCAAGAATTTATACTAGGGAATATCATTTTACAAGCTGAGCAGAGAAAAGGAAAGGAATGCTTTTAATTTTTAAGTCTAAAAGTTGCATGCAGAACTGCTCTGCAGACCATGCAGCTTTCAATAGCATGGCTGTCAGATAGATTCATGTGTCCAAACACACAACTTCAGGGGAATTAATCAGTAAGCAAAGATGTTATAGCTCTGTGGCATGTCACTGAAGAATCATTTTGCATAAGCACTTACATTTGGATGGCTTCTCTTTTCCTCATCCTTTGCATATTTTCCTTAGTATCTTGTAGGAGTAATTCTGTCACAAAGCTCAAGTGAGAGTGAAGATACTCCAGAGTATTTGGAACAATTTTCTAGCATATGAAGTATTAAAAGATTCTTTCAACACATGGTTTCCACACAAATGGTTATAGTGTTTTATTTTTCAGTTTAAGTATGAGAATATTCTATTTGCTCTTACAGGACAGCTGATACCAGGCTAACTGTGACAGCTTTAGTTTTTACTTCTGTTTTGAATCTCCTAAAGGGCATAATACTTAAAGGCAGTTAAAGTGCCTTTTCAGCATGGTTTTCTTATAGTGGATGGGGGATTGTCTTTGTTAGTCACAAGGAATCATAGAAATAAGGCAGGAGAAAAAATACTTCTATAACAAGTACTTAGTTGATACTTGCTAAGTGTTTAGATATTTGGATAATGAATCAAATTTGGTTTTGAGTAAGATTTTTGTTACATCATCCTATGATCATTGTAAAGGAATGGTAAACATTCATTATTTTAAAAAGATTTTTGCAGTTGCTTATTCCTAATATAAATGTATTTGGAATCTTTCTGCCACTTCCAAGTATGTGAGAAAAAGCTTTATCAGCCTTTGAATTAATGCACAGAAAATAATTATGCTAAATATTTTCACTCTTTTGCCATTGAAATGGAAATCACAGCTTGCTTAGGAAATGTACAGAAAGCAAAAATAAATTTTTAAGCCATATCTCAAATGTAGAACAGTGCTGCTCTGATTTCCTCTTTTAAGAAGATTGTAAAGTAGTCCCTTGCTAATTGCTTTCCTCTGTGTGTGATTTCTGAATGGCCAACTCTTGTACAAATGAGGAGGAGGAACTTGGCCTTCATCAGTTGCTGTGCCCACAGACCTCATTTCTGCTGAGCAGTGATTATGGGAACGAGCAGTGTCCTACAGTACTTCAGTTTTGCCATGTTACTGTTCCTGAAACAATGACAAAAGGGTTCATCATAATAATGAGAATGACTTCTGAAATGTTAAAAGTGTGAATGTTTTTGTTGTTGGTTTTTTTAATCAAAAGAATGAAGAGAGTGTGCCTCAGTTCTCTAATCTATAGTTGCATGTTGACATGCTGTTAAATGTGCTTCTTGGTGCTGTTTTTTTTAGGAATTGAACAAAAGGAGCTCTCTTGTCGGCTTCAGATTGATCCTATGATTGAAG
Source organism: Ammodramus savannarum pratensis (assembly GCA_020466415.1). Lineage (NCBI taxonomy): Eukaryota > Metazoa > Chordata > Aves > Passeriformes > Passerellidae > Ammodramus > Ammodramus savannarum. The sequence continues at coordinate 499,289 of JAHXMQ010012340.1, read as the reverse complement.
ATGCCTTGCAAGTGTCTCAGGGTTAAGTCTTATGATCTTTTATTTTCAAACCTAATATTACTGGCCAGTGAATGTTAAGATACTACTTTTCAATCAATTATACTGATTTGTACAATTACCTAGTTTCTACATCTCTAAGGAATGAGTACATTACATTAGGAGCTGTTCAGAGGATGAGAGATTTGGAGGGGGAGGGTGCTTCAGTGCTGTTTCAGCATAGCCATTCCAATTAGAAACTTTCCTGATCTGACCTAATATGGCTTATGGCATCTGTGGATCCACCTCTGTGGAATTAACA
>JAHXMQ010012340.1:482182-498788 GCA_020466415.1 Ammodramus savannarum pratensis | reverse complement strand
CAGATTACTGTGACCCAGAGTCTGTGGTGCACTCAGATACGCGCTCGTTCATCCTGAAGAAGCCCAGGCTGTCAGAGGAGATGGTGCCACAGAATCTGCAGCTGGGGAGGAAGGGCACAGAGGCAGCGCGAGCTCACTCAGCACGCCTCATACACACACGGTGAGAAGTGCTGCCTTTGGGAGGGCTGCTGCTCACACTGCTTGTTTGGGGTTTACATGGAGCCATTGGGTCAGACTTGTGCTGTGTCAGTTCAGTCAGGAGGGGTGAAATCGTGCAAAATGGACTGACTGAATAGCAGGAGATTTTTTTCTCACAGGAGGCAAAAAGCCTCACAGGAATCCTCCTCTAGGAAAATAATCCTAGCGTCAACTGTAGCTTGAGCAAGTCTTTGATTTGCAAGAAAGAAGAAGGAACTGAAATACTGCTCTTCTGTTCTGATTTCTGAAATCTTAGTGAAGTAATCATTTTGCTTAAATTGCCTTTAGTTTTATACCTGTTTCACCCTTGGATTACATTTCTTAAGAAACATCTTTAAACATAGTATTGAGTGTGGTGAATCCTGGACAATGATTTAAGGCTCCTTACTGGAGAGTTTGACCAGGAGAAGCTTAAAGTTCATGTCAACTTCAAACAAATAGTCCTACCTGTTATAAGTTTAAACCATTCTGAACAGCGTGATGAGCTTCATCACCTGGGCTGCTGTGCTTGAGAATCTGCTGCTGTTTGCTTTCTGTGAGTGGCTTTCAGTGTTAATTGGAAACAAAACCAACACTGAGCCAACAAACCCAAAAGGATAACCTGGCAATATCACAGTGGAAAGCTGTGACTGTGCTGTAGGAGAGAGGTACATTTTTCCATGTGAATAGGTCAGCTTCTGACTGCTTCAGTCTGAAAATTCTAGCTTATGGTGTTTTTCATGTTCTGGTTTCTGTCCTCTTAAAGGCATTTTACAGTGTAGTTGCTTTTAGCCTCACTTCATGGGGAAGCAAAGGTTATCCCAGTGCTGGTTGTCTAAGATGAGAACTGCACAGTTCTCCAAAACTTAGAATCACTTGTCATTCAGGAAGTCCCTCAGGTGAAATGGATGGGATGGTGAAAGGCTGGAGAAAATGTATGTGTTCCCTGTTTTAGTGCTGCTTCTTGTCCATGCTGATTGCTGTCAGATACAGGACACTAGGCTATTGGTGTCTGACCTTTTAGTCTGGCTGAGTGTCAAAGTTCTTAGTATCAGTATTGCAGTTCTCTCATCCTAGCTCTAAAAACTTTTACACCACTTGTTTCATAATGTGCTTTTCAGTAATTTTGAGGAGACACACGTTTGGTGTGTTAAAAGGTTTGTAATTCCAAGAGTGGTATTTGCTCTCTTTTTCTGCCTCAAAACTGCAAATTCCACAGGATTGACTGTTTGTAAATGAGTTTTTGAATCTGTCTGTTGAGCAGAATGCAGCAAACTGAACTTGTACCTAGAGCTGTAGTTGTTATTAGTGCCTCAAGGGAGACTAGAAGTCCAACTGCTAACTGGAGTGCATGACCAGTAATTGCTGAAAGGTCTGTTACTGCTCCACTCCCCATTGATTAGCTTGTACTACTCACACTCACTACCACAGCTCACATTCACTCAAACCTCTTGAGTCAGAAAATGTAAATCTACTGCATTTCTTTGTTTGACAGAGACCAGCTTGCACAGCCAGAGAAACCTGCTAGCCCCAAGTTCATTGTGACCCTGGATGGCGTGCCCAGTCCACCAGGCTACCTCTCTGACCAGGAGGAGGAAGAGATGTGTTTGATGGAAGGATTGAGGCCAGTTCCCCAGCACATGTGTGCTGGCAAAGGATTGAAAGGTCTTCGAGCACAGCAGATGCAGATTGTAACCAGGCAGCTGGAGAGCTGTGATGGTAATTATAATTACACTGACCAGCAGGGTGTAACCTTGCTGTGCTGCTGAGCATGGCTGCACCTCCTGCATGTTCATTCTTAAGAAACCAAAGTGGGGCTGTTTATTCTTCTAATTAGAGCATTCTTTAGTCAAATGAAATATGGGAGTTCAGTGGAACCATATCTTGAGAAGCCTTTGTCTTGGAATATTAGAACAATACGGCACATGGTAGTTCTTGACACATCTCAGTATTGGTAAAAATTTGGTTGGGATTTTTTAGTTGATTGGGTTTGTCTGTTTGTTGTTTTTTTGGTTTTCTGCAAATGTAGTTGGTCTTCATTGTCAGAAATCTGCCCTTCTGGTTGACCTGTTATAATTTGTCCCTGTGCTGATGGACAGGTGATGTTACAGTTAACACACTGACCTGCCTTGAACCTTTAAAAATATGTCAGATGGTTTTAATGTTTCTGTTGAGGGTTGTGACACCAGAAGGAGCCTGGTAATGTAAGGTGTTGGTGGAGTCCAGTGGCTAGCACCTGACAGAACTAAACAGTGCAGATTTTACGGATTTTTCTATATTTTCTTTCTGTATTTCTTTTGAATAACATGGGAACTTGCTTGCTGAAGCACATGCTTGAATTGTTTAGAATGCTGACGTGGGGATGAAAAACACAGAGGCTACAGTTTTGTCATAGGCCTGTTGAATACATTGCTTGTAAACAGTGCAAATTTGATCTTTTATGATCAAGCTGCCAAAAGGCAGCTGCCAGTCTAGTATTATGACTTTCCATTTTATAGTTTTGGAAATTTTCTTCAGAAATTATGATATACTAAACTTTTTCTGTCATAACTTTTTTGATTAAGAGAGAATAGAAGTACAATGTATTTTGATTATGCTAGATTGTTTACACCAAGTTGCATATAGAATCATAAAGGTCCCAGCTTAGGGTTGTTTTTTTTCTTCTTTCTTACCATGCAGTGGAAATGGAAGACTTAAGTATGCTACAAAAGCAGGAGAAGGTGCTGGAGCGCTGCAAGTACTGGCCTGCCTGTAAAAATGGGGATGAATGTGTGTACCACCACCCCACCCTGCCCTGCAAGTGAGTAGCACAGAGCTCATCCACTTGACATGCTGTTTTGGTTTTCATTCCAGTGCTGCAAACTTCTGCTCTGTCTCAGGAAATATTCCAAGGCAGCACAAAGCTGTCAGGACAGGATCAAAGCTGGATTATCACACTTATTCCTTCTGTTTTCTGCCCCTCTCCCAAGTGTCAGAACACAGGGATGGCTGCTGCACCCTTGCAGAAGAAAGCTTTAGTTTACAGTACAGGCTGGTGTTTATGAGTTGCTTGAAGATGCAGGAATTAACATCTTAAAAGAATAGGCACTTTTCTGCCAGCTGTTACAGTGCTTTTGAAGGTTGGGTTATCTTAGGTAGTAATGCATTGATTGTGGGTTTTAAATTTGAAAGAGGAGGTGAACTCTTGAACGTGCCCTGTGCCTTTGACTTCTCTTCCATGAGCAGGAAAACTGTGCCTGTTTTGAGGTAACTCTTACCAGATTGGGTGACTTCAGTTACTTGGACATATGAATTATCTTATAAAATCTGGTATAGCTAAATTAAAAATAAAACTCTTGAGAGAAAACTAAGGGAACACTGCACCCCTCTGTGGGAAGGTCTGATTTCCCATTGCCTTTGCCACTCTGCCACATCCTAGGAGGGACATGTCCTGGCTTGCACCAAGGAGTTTGGGACCAAAGTGCCCTGAGAGTGGTTCAGTTGTTCCCTGCATGGAGGGGAGTGTGCAGGAAGGGCAGCTGTGTGGGTGCACAGCTTGTGCACTGCACCATGTGCCCCACCTGGGAAGGAACCAAGACATGCCCCAGCCCTGCTGCACCTCTGCCTTTCATGTGCAGCAGATGGCTGAGGATTTAGCGCCAAGTATGAGCTTTTGACTCAATTTCTTTTCCCCCAGAGTTTTTCCTAACTGCAAGTTTGCTGATAAATGTCTGTTCATCCATCCAAACTGTAAATACGATGCCAAGTGCACCAAGCCAGACTGTCCCTACACTCACGCCAGTCGACGAACCCCCCACCCATCTCCCAAACCAGGTGAGCACACCTTGTTTTCTGGGCTTTCAGTGACAGTGCTAAAGGGGCAACACTGTTTTTGGAAGCAGAAACTGACAGTGATGAAAAAATATTTTTTTGCTTGAGTTAAAGTAATTTTCTTACAACTCTTAGTGCAAGATGAAGAATAATGATCCAGTGTTACTGCAAAAACTGTTACCAGAAAAATCCTCCAATGCTTTTATGCAGGAGTCCCTATGAAGGCTGTGCAAGGCCAGTGTGGTGACTTGCACAAGTTGTCTGTTTCTCTGAAGGGATTAGCCAGCACTGCACTTCTGCTCAGATTTTTTTCTTAAATTGGACACATGTTGTACCAAGGACTTGTGACACACACTGAAAACAGTCTCCTGCCTCTGAACATTTTTTTTCTTTAATGCCAGTGTAGGAGTGAAGTTGGTGTAGTGATGAGATGACTTTTGGAATGAGGTTACTTGATGAAGGCAATAGCTATGTTTGATATGGGTTGGTGTTGAGCCTTTGAACCATGCTGAGGTGCAAGGACTTTACTGCTGCATGATCTTTTGGGAGTAATTTAGCCCCTGGTCACAGTTGATGCAGTTTGTAGCCTTGCCAGACCCCAAGCACAATGTGCTTGTCTCCTGTGTCATTTCCAGCAGCTCCTCCATATTCCTGGAAAGTGCAGGGCCTGTGCTTATCAGTCTGGTCAGCTGAAACTCTAACAGGCTTCCTGCTGTCTAAATTTAACCTCTGAGATTCTCTGCCTACCAGAATCTCTGGGATGGGGAAGAACCAAGTTAAACCATTACCTGACAGCCTTGTTTTACTCCAGGATCTACTAACTGCATTGGAAAATGCTGTGTTTATATCTTGCTGAATTTTGGTGTATTATAAAATTGAACTTTTAGCAGAAGGATTGATATATTTAAGGTTGTGCAGAGCTGTTTTGAAAAGGTAATTTATTCTGATCCAGACTCACTTCCTGTTCTTTTTGTTCCTGCTGTTAGCACCCCTGCCCACACTGTCCGTGCCCTCCAGCAGTCCTCTGTGCAAGTTTTTTCCAGCTTGTAAGAAAATGGAGTGTCCATTTTACCACCCAAAAGTAAGATACATCTCCTGTCTTCCTTCTGTTCTAGAAAGAGACTTAGAACATGCTCCTTTGGGGCAGGAAGTGTTACTAGGATTTAACACCTTTTTCCTTTACTGGTCACATTTTGACTTGGCCTTATAAGGAGAATATACAAAAGTAGTGATTTAAGGAATTTGGAAAATTGTACTTTTAAGTTATCTTTGTACCAAATGCTGCTGGGGGGCTTCAAACAGTACATATCTCTTCAAAATATACCCAGGCAGGATGCTGGGGGCAGAGAGGAGCCTTTTGGGAAGGAATTTGTCTCAAGACTCTTGACTTTTCCTTCAGATATGCTGCAAAATACAAAAACTTTAAAGATTGCCCAGTTACCCTAAAATTTATTAAAGTAATCTTTATAGTACAGGAGTCTATTACTTGGCTGATTCTATGGAATTGTGTCCCTGCATGTAGTGCCAGGAAGTGCAGTGCTTTTTCCAGCCCTAATAATGCCAAAACACCCATGTTCAGATACTGTTAGCCAGATACTCTGGCTTTTCTCCCCCTCAGGTGATGCTGTGTCACGCTCCCAACTTGTGCACAGAGATCAGTTTAAGCTGAGCTCTGTAAATTGTTGCAAGCAAAGGAATCTCCACCAGTCAGTGCAGTGGCAGTTTTGGAGTATGAAATTCATAGTTGGTACAATCTGAAAAGGATTTTTTGTCCCTGGGTTGAGCTGGTTGCCCTGGTGGGGCAGGTGAGATGTGCCACAGCAGTACCAGGGTCACAGTGCAGCTGAGGATGTTCAGGAGTTCAGGCAGCCAGCACTGAGCAGCCTCCTCTGAAATACTTTTGGTTTCAGCATTGCAGGTTTAACACACAGTGTACCAGACCAGACTGCACTTTCTACCATCCCACTGTGGCTGTGCCTCCACGCCACGCCTTGAAATGGACCCGAACTCAAGCCAGGTGAGAGATTCTCTACACCTAACCAGGAAAATAAAAGGTATCTTATGGCATTACTAATGGAGTTTTACTCACAGAAGTAATGTGTGTGAGGGACAGCAAAGATGTGTGAAGAAACACACCCCTTATGGGCAGCTTTCTTTTGGAGACAGCCCTGTTCTGTTGTTTGGTAGTGGTTGTATAAACATTAACTGATGTGATGCCAGAGACAGAGCAGTCACTGGAATCCTGACCTGGACAGGGGCTGTTTTCTGAGTGGTATTTGAATAAAGCTGAAGATCCTTTTACCATTGTTTTCTCTTTTGTCTAAGCTGTCTTTTCCACAATAGGTTCAGCTGTTTTCTTGGAGTGTTTCTGGCAGAGCAGCTCCTTCCTGTCCTCTGCTTGTGATTTCATAAACCAGCAGCAGACTTCCCAAAGCTGCAGCATAAGGCTCATGTGGTTTAATGGTCCAATCCCCTCTGCAAAGGTTTTAACCATTACAGGGCTGGGGCACGGAGCAGTTCTCAAATCATCTTTACAGAGGGGCAGAATTGCTTCTTATGGAATTGTTTTTTTCTTCCTCCTCAGTGAATGAATATGACACAGCCTGGGACTGAGCTTTGCCTTCTCTGCACAGTAGAGGACAGGAGGATCAACCACCAGGACACAGGATGCTAGGAAAGACTCATACATTTTGGACTTTGAATATACATTGTTTTCATAAAACAAGGTTGATTGCATACTTGAAATGTCTCTAATTTTCCAAGTTTGTAAGTTTGGACAATTTTACATTTTTTTTACGCTGTAAGAAAAAAACATCTGTGTAAGAAAAGTTTTAAGTTCCATTAAAAACCTTCAAAGCACATTTTGTGTTCTCTTGGTGTAATGTTCCTTGTTTAAGAGTTGGTGTGTTGAAGAATAAAGTATGGCAGCAGCAGCACTTGGAAAGCTTATTCCTGTGTTGGGATTGTACTGGAAGTGCTTTTTGTGCCAGAGTTTGGTGCAGTGCACAGGGCTGCACTGCTCTCCCAGCACCCAGTGCTTTGCCTTTTGGGTGTTGCTCAGTGCAGTGCTTGTCACAGACCTTCTGCTCTTTAAAATGGGCACAAAAAGACAAGGGAAAAGAGCAGCTTCATAAGCCAGAGCAATTAAAGAATTATTGATACTGTTCTTCACTGAAAAACCCTATGAATTGCCACTTCACTTGAAAATAGAACCTCTGAGATGTCTCCATTTATACCCAGAAGAAAATACCTCTGAACTTGTAAGCAATTCTTTTTTCCTTCTGAGCACACTGTGGTTTTCTCCTTCTAGAAAAATAATGCACACACATGCCCATAAATACAGTTCAGTGTTATTAAAATGATGAAAAAAAAGTGTTGAACAGTAACATAAATGCACTTTTTTATTAAATCTTTTTTTATATTTTGGGGAACTACATTTTCACAAAAATATACAAAAGAATTTCTTTTTACAAATATTTACATTCAATATCAGAAAACAATGATAGCTACATATTTTAAACTTAAATTTGACAAATATAGTCTTGAATTCCGAAACTTAACACTCCAGGAAAAGTATTTTTAATTTTTTTTTAAATAAAGTACTCAAAGTTCATATTCAAATTTTAAAAAATCTTAATTAATGCAAAAATCTGACATTTAATTTATATATATATGTATATATATATATACTTTAAATAAACATACAACATTGTTACAGGAATTAGATGTTCATGGTGGAAACCAAAATGGAGTACACTTAAACCCATGATCCATTTAGTATATGACCATACCTTTGGACTAGTTTAAAATACCATTTTTTTCTTTTTTTTTTTTTCCTTGTTAAAGCAAGAGGGATTATCTGACACACTCCATAATGAAACAACAAATCTGAACAGACAATTGCATTTTAAGCTTAAAGAACTACAGTAAAATATTTTTGTAAGGTGACCTGACAGGGGGCTGGAGAGGAGAGGATGTGCTCTGGTGTTGCACAGAGCACTGCTGGGATGGGTTTCCAGATGAAAGACTGCAAAGAACATTATTTTATTTTTCTACAGAATTTCCCAATGCCTTCCTTAGCTGTCCCTGGCAGAAATAGCTGCCACCATGGAGCTATTTTCCATGTGAGATGAGGAGACAAGGATTTGTAAGGGCAGCAGAAGAGCAGGACCATCTCCACTGCTGCATTTCCCCTGCTGTGCTGGGCTGGCACCAACCCACAGTGTTCAGTGGGAGAAAAGCTTTTCCTCTGCTAAAAACAGTGAACAATCCAAGCTACAAAGCTAAACCTGCATTTTTTTAAAAAATTAAATGGTTCTAATGCATTTACTTAGTTTGTTACATTTTCAAGTTATCATTTTGGGCTGGAGTGTATTCTAATATGGAATTTTACATTAAAACCCTTTAGCTTGCTTCACAAATCAGTAATGCAGCTTTTCCATTACTTTATTCTGTATACCTATAACTGAACTAAAAAGCAGAAATTAAGCTAATTACCAGATACTGCTTTAAAAAAAAAAATCAAGCTATTTTGCACCTGAAACCACAAGACCAGGGTCCATAGTAGCAAGAAAAGGAAAAACAGACCAGAAATGTGTGAAGCACTACCCAACAGCACCAACGTCTCACAAAAGTACAGGAAACCATTTTTATTTCATGCAATGTGTGTCTGTGTTCATGCCTGGAGCTCATTTAGAAAGGATATTTACTGGATTTCAAAGGAATCCAGTGTCACACATGTCCTGGGTGCAGCTGGTGGCTGAACAAACCATGGGGTGTTTGTTATGGCAGTGCCACTTCCAGCTCCAGTGCATGGAGACGTCCCTGGAACGGATCCAATGGATCCTCCCTTCTCCCCTGCCTCAAGAATTTGCAATTAAGTTAATAGAAAATTAATTTTCAGCAACAGAATGCTTAGGATTGGCTTCAGTCATTACAAATGACCACCAGCAAATCTGTGGTTAAAGTTGGCATTCTCAGCCACTACATTGGAAAAATAAACTGATTTGGTGGCTGGGAGGGGGGAGCTGGGGCTGGGGCAGAGTAGTGAGAGCCAAAGCTAAGGAAGGAATAATGGAGGATATTACACAAACATGTCCTTTTTTACCCTAAAGGCTTACAATCCTGAAACTAAAATACCCCTCTACTGTAGCCCTTTTTCAGAACCCACCAATGCAACGCTTAGTTGCAATAATTTACATTTCATTCTTATGGCCCCACTGAGAGCAGCTGAAGGCAGCACCAGCTTTATGAGCACCACGCACAATGGGACAGTGGCAACTGTCCCTTCATCTCAGAAAACTGCTAAAGCACAACTTTATGCTTTAATGTTCTGCTTTCACACACCCATTGTGTGGGTGCCCCTTGGTAGTTCAGTAGATACAACCTGCTTTCCTTCACAAACAGTGTGAGTCACACAGATCACATCACTGGAACATGGCAATACTTTGGAGGATAGCATTAAAAACAAAAAACATTTGAGGTTTTGGTTTCTTTCTGTTTTTCAATAAGTTCTCACATGACATCACTGCCCAAACTAAGCAAGATATGTGCTGCAAAGGGCAAAATCACTTTGTAGGGTCTTGAAGGTATCCCACAAACAGCAATAGAAACAAAGGAAACGCCTACGATGGCTTCTGGAAGAGAAACCTGAACATATCAAGCAATAGGAACATCCTGCCTCTCATGTCCCAAACACAACTGCCCTCTTGCAAGTGGAGAAGGATCAGTCCTACTATTCATGCACAAATTTTGTGTTTCTTACAAAGAGTTGCTCTAAGTCCAGTTGTCTAACCAGCACCTATAATGGGCTTGGATTGTTTTTCACGTGAAGTTTACCATAATTATTTCCCTTGTTACTAATGGTTTACTATGGGATAAAATAAAGAATTTTATACTGATTTATTTCTCCGATATATGCTGATTTATATACTCAGGTGTATTTGTTGGGTCTAATTACACTCACCTGACTACCTCTATATTTAAATGCCCATGGCATGGAACCACTGAAGGAAAATTTGGCTGAACCACCCTCTGCAGATTCCTCCATGCTGTCACACCTTGAGTTAAATGTAGAGCCCTGTGTTCCATAATTCCAAAAAGCAGAGGAAATTATAAGCATGATGGAAATTAGAAAAATTGCCGACTGTCGTCACGCTAAGACCTTCTGCCTTTTGTTGTTTTGTTTTAAAGAGAAGGGTGGAGAAGAGAACACACACTCCATGCTTTTTTTCCACTTCCTTTCCAAAGAAGTAGTGAATGAGTTGGATTGCTGATTTCACACTTAACAGAAAAACCAGATCAAGGTATCGAGGTTGTGACGGGTTTACTGACAGTAAACTGAGAAAACTGTGGTGAGCGTTCACCTGTTCTAGCATCAAACAGACTGAGAAAACCATCTGATACTTCTTAGATGCAAATGATTTTGGCAAGGAAGCTTATTGTGGCTTTTATGCATATTAGACACCTAAAACTATTCTGTTTGTATTTCTAAAAGCAGATATCTAGAGTTTGGGTCTGAAGCCAAAGCTAAGTGAAGAGCAGAAGGCAGGACCAACAAAATAAATGGGTTTGGTGTAATCACCCAACAGTGAATGGCATGAAGAATGACAGCAGGCTTTGGCAAGCACATGGATCTATCACCATGAGGAGAACTCAAATGCTGCTAAAAATTTTTAGAAAAACAGAGCCAGTTGCAAGGAAGCACAAAAAACCACTCAGAACAAAAAAGCACACAAATGAAATGCAACCAGGGGTGTTTACATCACTGATGTGGCAATTCATCTTGTGATTTGCAGTCTTACTTCCCCTTCTGTAGGGTCTACAGGACGCTGCTCTCTGTCCAAAACATTGACAAGGTGACATCTCTATAGCTTATGTTAACAGAATTATTAAATGAATGCTATCCAAGTCCTGCTCTTGGTACTGAAGTCCTTTGTTTTGGTCTTGTTTTAGACTGAGAAAATGTCTCACCTGCTGGACCTGCTTTCTGATAGCACAAGTGCAGGTTAGCATTAACCTGACTGCACTATGGCAACTTTCAGTTCTAAATGTGTTTATTTTTTATATTTCCTTGCTCCTAGGAGCTGGATTTTCCTTATTCTCTTTTTTTTTTCTAATTATGTTTATTAGCTTTAAGTGCATAATTATTTTATTAACTGAAATGTTGTTTTTACTCAGTTCTCCAGTTAATTTCTTTTATTACCAAAAACATTGCTGACTAAAGATCCCAAAGATGTACATTTGCTACTAACCAAAAAGACAAGCTACAGTAAAAAATCATCCACTGTAAGTTATTAAATTATACAAAGACCTTTTGCTTCCCTTTCCCTGGTGCAGAAGAGGTTTTCTCCAGCTCCAGGCAAAGCCCTCCTGCTCTCAGCTCTCTCTGATGAGAGGCTGTCACTGGTCCCTGCACATTCCAGCTCCTTCCCTGGCCTATCCTACAGGGTTCTGTCCTCCTCTGGCCTCTCTTGGAGCATCCACAGAGCTCCAGTGCCTGTCAGAACAGCCTGTCCCCATGGACACATGCTTCAAGCATGGGTGGCAACAATTAGCTAGTTACTACAGTAGCATTTAATGTAAACAGCAAATGAGGCACAGTAGCAAGCACCATCACAGACAAAAAGACCAAAAACACCACAAAGCTGCCAGCTGGGGCCGTGCTGACAGCCAGCTCTTCCCTCCAGCACAGAATCACAGCCACATTCTGCTCCATCCAAGCTGTGGCTGAGGCTCTGCTCACCCTGCTCAGCATTTGTGCCCATCCCCAGCTGGCTGCCCCCGTGTTCACCTGGCAAAGCACAGAGCAGTTTCACCAGGGAGAACACTCCAATGTGGAGGAGGAACAGTGCTGGCAGGTTGGTTTTGAAAGAGCTCCCAGCTCCCATGGCAGCCCTTTGGAGCAGGGTGAGGTTTGGAGGAGAGCGGAGCAGGCAGACCCGGAGGCTGCAGCTCTCAGCCCAGTCCCTCCCACTCCTTTCTGCTCATCCTCAGCTCTGCTGTGGCCTTTGGGGTTCCTCAGGGAAAAAGCACCAATGGACAAATCATCAGTGGAGAGGCACAGCATCCATGAAGGACACAGGGGACGGGAGGAGAAGGGGATCAGTGACAGGGGTTGGAGGAACAAACCCTCGTGATCCACACACCTCCTTCACTGGGGGAAGGCCTACAGAGCCCAGGGTTTTGTGGGGAAACCTCAGAGACAGAAAAACATGGACTTTGATCTGGCAGACTGTGAGTGAGTTCTTGAAAGTCATCCATCCTGATCCAACAAAAGGCAACTTGAAAATAGAGGCAGGACAAATCTCACTTCAAGTGCGAAAGTCCTGCACTGATGTGTTTAATAAGGGATAGAATCACAGCCATAAAAGAGCACACTGCAAACCATTTCCCTAGTAAAGAGAAGATACAAACACCAGAGACTGATTTTCACGTACAACAGACAGACAGGAGAGAAGGTTATGAGACACATCAGGTCTAATCACAATTCTCATATGCAATTCCCCTAAACTCAAAACCACTACTGCCAAAATCTCCCTGTACACTCATGACCAAATCCTCAGTTTTTGCTCCTGTAGAATAGCAGCTGCATGACTGGCAAGACTTTGCTAAGAACCAGCATGCTGAGAAACCTGATAACTCCTTAGTTCATCAACTCCTTTAAAATAAATATTCACTATAGATTGATATATAAAATATATATTAGCTAAGACAGTTGGGTAACTAGTTTTGTATAGCTCATAACAAGGAGAGCACAAAAGTTTGGCTCTGTAACTTTTCTCCTCCTTCTCTTCTACCTGCAAGCCCTCCCATTCCTCCTGTAACCAACACGCACAGAAGATGATTACAAGAAGAAATGAGGTTTAATTCTTTTTCATCTGGCATAAGAAAATGCAAGAGATGAAAAACACCAAAGCCTCTTGACTGACCCAAACAAGTGCCACTGTCAAAGCAATGCTGGCTTACACAGAAAGAAATTTTTCTGTGCACAGCAGAATGCCACAATGGAAGCAGTGCTGATAACGAGTGATTTTTGATCCCTGCTATATTGCATGAAAATTAACTATCTGTAATGTTTCTCTATGGCATGATTTAGACAAACAGCTGATGAAACCTTCCTCACTTGTACCCAAAACACAGCTTTGTTCAGGATTTTATTATCACTGAAATGTTTTTCCAACTTAGAATCTCAGTTGTGTTGCAGGATAGAATAAATGCTTGAGGCGACAGCAGGTCCATTCAAAGAAGCAGATGATTGGACATTTTTACAGTCAGAAGAGAAATCTGAATAGAGACATCTCCCAGCTAGTCCCAACTCTATTAAAAGTTCAAATGTATAAAATATAATGCTCAGAAAGTTCTCTCTGAATCTCCCCTATGATGCTGAGAAAATAAAATCAATTCATATTGCTCTGAAATTCTATTTTTGCCACTGCTGACATCCCAAACTTTGTCAACAAGAAGACTACAAAATCCTCACCCTGGTCCTCATTTCCAGCAGAGAGGCTCACAGCCCAGCCAAGTAACACAGCAATGATCTCTCTTCCACTGAGAATTCTTTTATTCACAAGGCAAAAATTGGAGTTAGACTTTTAGGTAGTGGGCAAGGCACTCGCAAAGTGAGCAAATCTATTTTTGCTCATAGAACTAATTTAATGTTTAAGTGCAACAAAAACACTAAATTAGCCATGAAGATCATGCATATCCAACGGCTTTCACCAGACATGACTGTGACCCAGGCCTCTAAATACAGAAATATTTCAGTCACAAGGAATCAACTCTATTATTTTCTGCTTCATCAGATATGATGTTTCCCTTTGACCAGCCATAGAAATATAATTTCTATTATAATAATTAAACATTTATTAAAATACTATATATTTAAGAGTTAATATATGGTCTCTCTCTGTAATAAAATATGGAATACTCTTTTTATCTATGCTATTTAGATCTCAAAACTTAAAGGAAAAACATTCATGCTGAAAATAGATCAATGTACAGCACTAGGTCAGAAACAGCATCTCTTGATTAAAACCCCAAGAACTCGCTGTGAAACTGTACATTGATTAACAATTCGCTTTTTCCTTTCATCCTTTCATCCACATATTTTGTTTTTCAACGTCTGGCAGTGAGTGGGACACAAACCCAGATTACCTGACACTGAAGCAGAACAGAAGCCTCAGTGTGTCCATCCCTGTGGCAGATCCAGGTCCTGTCTGCTCCGTGTCTGGGCCATTCCTTAGCATGCAGGGCACAGCAGAATGTCACATTGCAGTCCTGGGTGTTTCATGCCTGGTACTTCATGCAGTTTCCTCTTTTTGCAGGTCTCCATGTCTCTCTCAATGAGGCATATGCACACACTTCCAAACGAATAAGCTGTGTTTTCAAAAAGATATTAAATATGAGATAGAGAAGACTACAGCGTTGTTAAAAGAAATGGCTGATGCAGCCAAAAGAAATTCCCATTAAAAGTATAATGTTCAGAATATTCACGTGAGCATTTTAACTTATTAAATATTCCTATTAAAAGTATAATGTTCAGAATATTCACGTGAGCATTTTAACTTATTAAATATTAGCTGTTCATATTAACATTTGGGATATTTGTTTTGTCACAAATAAGTTTTTCTCTGTGCACAGACAGGAAAGCAAGCACATGGACAAAAGGCTGAAGGCTGAATCCAGCTTTGCACAGCCAAAAGAAATTCCTATTAAAAGCATGATGTTCAGAATATCCATGTGAGCATTTTAACTTGTTAAATATTCCTATTAAAAGTATGATGTTCAGAATATTCACGTGACCATTTCAACTTATTAAACATTAGCTGTTCATATTAACATTTGGGATATTTATTTAATCACAAATAAGCTTTTCTGTGTGCACAAGCAGGAAAGCAAGCACACGGACAGAAGGCTGAGGGCTGAGTTCAGCTTTGCACAGCCAAAAGAAATTCCTATTAAAATTATGATGTTCAGAATATTCACATGAGCATTTTAACTTATTAAATATTCCTATTAAAAGTATCATGTTCAGAATATCCATGTGAGCATTTTAACTTATTAAATATTAGCTGTTCATACTAACATTTGGGATATTTATTTTGTCACAAACAAGTTTTTCTCTGTGCACAAACAGGAAAGCAAGCACATGGACAAAAGGCTGGAGGCTGAATTCAGCTTTGCACAGCCAAAAGAAATTCCTATTAAAAGTATGATGTTCAGAACATTCACGTGAGCATTTTAACTTATTAAATATTCCTATTAAAAGTATGATGTTCAGAATATTCACGTGAGTATTTTAACTTATTAAACATTAGCTGCTCATATTAACATTTGGGATATTTATTTTGTCACAAATCAGTTTTTCTCTGTGCACAAACAGGAAAGCAAGCACACGGACAGAAGGCTGAGGGCTGAATGCAGCTTTGCACAGTTGAATTGTGGCAGCCCTGGCAGGAACTCCTACCTGCAGTCGTCCCCTCCAGCACTGACCACGTATCTGTCCCCACTTGTGAACCGAATGTTCGTCAAATGGGCAGAGTGACCTAAAAACCGTTTGTGTTTTGCCTGGAAAAAAACCCAACAGCAACAGAATGAGAGAGTCTGAATATTCTGTACCCTCCTAAATCAGAACATGAAGTTTTCATCTGCCTTTTTGTTGCATCACATATTTATGACGCTCAAAAGTTATACAGGTTAGCAAATGTGAAGGATCTCCTGAAGGAGAACCACTTTTGAGCTACAACGCACATTAAATTATCAGCCAGTAATTGCAGAGTAATTATCAGAGTAATTGCAAATTGGAAAGAATGCTCAAGCTAACAAAAAATATTAAATACACCTTGTCACATGACTAACTAATTGTTTTTCAGTGTTAGGAATTTTACACAAAACTGGGAAAAGTTTTGTGTGAAACGCTGAAAAGCAATTCTTTTCATTGCAACACTGAAACACAATTATTTTCATTGCAACTCTGTGTGCAGTCTCAAATCCTGATAATTAACAGTGAAAACAAATTTAAAAACCATTATAAATTAAAATTATAAAAAACCAGTGAAACAATTTAACAGTGTTACTGAAAAATCTGTAAACTCTTCATCCATGAAGATCCACAGATGGGACTAAAATCACCATCTATCTTCCTCATCTACCAAATGGATCAGAGATGTGGAAATTACTAAGGGCTTTGAGATTTTTCATTAGGCAGGCACTATGCCAAAGCCTAATGAAAATATCAACACCTTCAAGAGGTTATAGCAAGAGCTCCTGCACAAAATGGTGGGGAAACTCTGATGTGGAGCACGCCATGAGACTATGGAGATAAGGAGGTACTAAAAAGCTACAAATTTAGATAAGAAAATATTTCCATCATATGTCTTTTAGAGAAACAAGACAAGATCCTAATATCAACAGTACTTGTTGTTGGAACCACGCAAAAACAAGTTCTTACGAATTTTTCGGGACATGGGAAGTCAAACAGTTTGACCATGCCAAAATCATCGCCTGTCACAAGGTTGATGCCCGAGTGAGAGACACAAGCACAGTTCACATCAGCTTTTTCAGCATGCCTGGACCAGATTCCAATCACTTCATCCCCAAGAACACTGAAACAGAAGAC